>JAQQPU010020320.1:0-15615 GCA_029168905.1 Artemia sp. Kazakhstan ARC1039
ATATATATAGCTGCTTTAAAGCTGAAAACATTCGCTATTGAGGGATCGATCATCGCTGACGTTGAGTGAAACTAAAGCGAAACATGAGTTCATGTTTTGGATTCGTTTGTGGGACTGTTTAGAGAGCTATTGACGTCCAAAAAAAAAGGAAAACCAATTCATTTGGAAATTGTGGAGCTGGCAATGCAATTCGACCAAGCAAGCAGCAAACTCCAAGTGAATCACCTTGGTTTGCTACTCTTTCCTCGGGAAAATGGAGGGCTCCATAGTGAATACATACAACGTTGAAGAGTCCGAATGACATTTAGTTAAAACATGCGTAGTTTACGGCATTTTCATAGGTTTGTACTAGGTTTTGTGCCACAGTTTGTTGGCGTCAAAGATTTCGACGATGTTGTTCTTCTAACCTAATATTTCTTTCTTCTTCACTTTCATTTTTTACTCGTTCTGATTCTTGCTTTAGCTTGTCTTCTAACCGCAAATTTTTTTGTTCTTCACTTTCATTTATGACACGCTCTGATACTTACTTTCGCATACATTCTAACCGCACAATTCTTCTTTCACTTTCGTTTTTGACGCGTTCTGATCTAACCGCATATTTCATTATTCTTTCAATTGTGTTTTAATTCATTCTGATTGTCGTTGTTGTATGTCTTGTAACCCCATATTTCTTGGAGGCTTGTATAGTTGTATATATTTGGCTTTCTAATTACGCATTATCATAGCCATCACGTTATTCATTATTTTTAAGTCATGAAGTGTCGCTTGCGTTTTTTATTCGTGGTGATTGTCGTTTTCGTATATATTCTTGCTGCATGTTTCTTTGTTCTTCACTTTTGCTTTTGAGTCTTTCTGATCCTCGTTGTAACATTTTTTGTAACCGCATATTTTTTTGGTTGTTTACTTTCGTTTCGACTCATTGTAATTCTCGCTTCTAACCGCGTATTTCTTTGTTGTTCCGTTTTTTAGAGTTTCGGTGACTATTGAGCCGAGTTGCTTCTTACTTATAGTTCGTTACCACGAACTGTTTGATAAATCCTGAAATTAACCTTGATGGCGATACAGTTGGATAGGAATGAGAATTGCAAGCTTGTTGCAATTTTTATCTTAAAAGCTTTTTATTAAGCGCCTTTCGGTCGCGTAGCTAATTGGCTCCTAGCGGTTTAATTTTTGTTCTGGTAAAAAATTCGTATGCTGTCATTTGGGAATGTATCTTCAGTTGTCTACAAAAGAAAGCATTGTTAGTGCTGATTCGTTTTTATGCCAATTGTTCTTCCTACGCAAATAGCTCGAGCTATGATGATATATTTGCTGACGTTCAAAGATTGACTGAAGGTTAAACGATTCAGAGTTTAAATTTAGCTTGTACATATGATGGAACAGTCTTGGAAGCCATTTAAACGTCAAAGGAGTTCTTTTATTCATTTTTGACAGGTTTTGCCGCACCTTGACATTCAATTTTTAAATCCTTCATAGATAGTTTGGTGTGCTTTAGCAAAGGTTCATAATAAAGAACTATCCTGTTTTTTTTTAATATGCGGCAAATACAAATCCTTTTATGCGGCACCTGGACATCATATGCGGCAAATACGAATACTTGCAAATACTTTTGTAAGTCATTTTCAAAACTCCGGTAAAGTCAGATAATTAAGAATCTAAAGAATAATCCTTATTAAATGAAGTGATGCTCGCATAAAATGTGCTCTACATTTTCCTCACAAAAAGAGAGCAGTGCATTTTAATTTTTGTCCTATTTTTTGATTTACCGGTCTTGAAAACTAAAAAAAGGGACAGAAGTACTCGTTCATACTTCCAGTTTTCTGTCCCGTTTTCTAAGAAAGTGGGTAGTCACGACACGCTCCAAAAGATGAAAATCCAAATTCAAAAACTGTTGCCGCCTCAGCAAATATGCAAAATGACATTCCTCAATGCTGTTTTTTTTTTTTTTTTTTTTTTTTTTTTTTTTTTATTTTAGACCCTTCGGGCCTCAGTAGTAGTTTTTCACAACTTGCTTTTCTAAAATAGGCTGTAAAGAGGTAAATGTAAAGAATATTGTAATTTTTGGAGATAAGCACGGTTAAATAGCATTTGTTTTCGTGGGAGTATTCCATTTGCTTGCTAAAAAAGATCGTTTGCCTGGCTGGTATTTTGGATTTGTCACAAATTCCCACCCTCTCCCCTCCCCAAAGGAAAAGAGTTAGTAACGCCCTTGTCTACAATTACAGGTACCAAAGACGGAAGTTTAATTTTGTTTCTTCATGGATTCTCCCTTCCTATTTACCAAAGAGAAAGGAGCAAATAAGTTAGATCACAGATTCTGTAAAAATTGTTAACACTACCGGGTTTCGGTTGATTAGGCCAAAAGAAATATTTGGGCAGTACGGTCTATCAAATGGGGCATTTTTTTTGTATATTTGAAGACTAGGAGCTCAGCAAAAATGCTAAAATTAAAGTTGCTGGTATTTAGTAAGACAGCTTGTTTGACGGATTTAGGTATGCTACTCCCTAGAAGCAACGTGCTCCTTACTGATTTGAGTCCCCACTATTATTGTCTTAAAAAGGAAGAACACAAAAAATGTATATTGTTGTTCGTCAAGCAAAACGTTTTGGCACCTGTTGCTTCCAAAACGGTTGTGTTCCAGAAATATTTCGAATTATAGTAGTACTAGTACGCAGCCCTCCTTTATACCTCTTTAATCCAACTAGCTTACATGGTTTATATAAGCCATAGGAAAACCAGAAAGTTGACTCTCGAAAGATTGATGGTCAGTACAGCTCATGTGCAAGCCTTTATCGAAGTTTAGACACAACATAAATCTATTTTTAGTTTCGTTTGCAGCAAGAGCCATTTTCTAATTTAGAGACAAAATATGAGAGCAAGGGAGAATGTGAAGTTAATATGGTAGTAGAAGTATAATATGGGAAATGCCTAGCAGACATTTCGGTGCTAAAGTTTCCGTGTTCAAATAAGTTTAAAAGGAAAAGAATCTGTCGAAAACCCAACAGAAAATTTAATTATTTGATAGTCTAGTTAGAATCTAATATCAAAAGAAAACCATATAGAAGTCAGTGATGGTAGACGTCTTCTGGCTGTATGTCAGTGGACTAAGACCGCAAAAAGGTCAGGGCTGTTACTCGCACGACTTTAAGAATTTAATTAACGTAATAGTATTAAAGATGCACTAATCTCCTTTTTTCTATTTTTTTTTACTGTAGTGACTGTGTGAAGTTCGTCAAGGAGTTCAATGTTCCCCTTCTTGTTCTCGGAGGGGGAGGATACACAGTCCGAAACGTTGCTCGCTGTTGGGCTTACGAAACTGCACAGCTGCTCGACGAACAAATCAGTAATGAACTACCGTATAATGAATATTTTGAGTTTTTTGCTCCTGATTTCAGTCTTCATCCGGAAGTTCAAACCCGAACAGAAAATGCTAACAGTCGAACTTATCTGGAAGCGATTGTTCGACATGCCTACGAAAATTTAAGAATGATTCAACATGCACCAAGCGTCCAAATGCAAGATGTACCCTCGGATGCTTTCTCGCTGGAATCGTTAGAAGAGTTAGATCCTGATATAAGGCTTCACGATTCAGAAGAAGATAAAAGGTAAAAATACATTCAGAGCCAGGTTACCCTCTATGTTAGCATGTTCTGTACCCTACTGCCTACTGCAAATTTATTGTGTGGTCTTGGATAAGTATCGAAAAAGCTTTTATTCTCTTATTACGACTAAACAAAGTGAACATACATATTTAATTGACAGTTAATTTGATTTCCATTGATATCCTCACAATAAGTATTAAAGTTAAAAAAAAAAAAAAAACTGGGGACTAGCCCTGCTTTCGTACAATAAAAAGGGATAGAAGAGAAACTTGATGAGGTGCAAAAGCATTTCAGGCTCGACGAGATACCTTTCTTCGGGAAAAATCTTCCGTTACTTCTTTGGACTTGTGGTTATGTATACACTGTCGTCCCAAGACTTTCGAATTTTTTTTTCAATTTAAATCTTTCATTAATGGGCCTAAAAGTGCCTATTTCTAAGAGTTTGGACCCTATCCTCTGGAAGAATATTCTAAAACCTCAAAATGTTTAACGGCTTGCACTTGTGATTCTCTATTTACACTGTTAGCTTTTAAAATAGTAATGTTATATTTTTATTTCGTAGGAATGAGCCCTCTTCCAATGTTTTAGGATCATTGCCTCGATTAAATTACCTCTGAAAAAATAACAACATGAAAACACGCATAAATTTTATATGTTTGGAATCAGCATAAAAGGCTTCCATTCAAAAGCCCTTAATTTTTCGTTTTAGGAGTCATTTTTTTGTGGCCTGTATTTTGAGCCAGGAATTTTTTTTCACGACTAAACAAGGTTAAATAGGTTTCTGATATTTTCCCCAGAATTTAAACGTGTGCTAAACTCAATAGCATCTGAGACCATTAAGTTAATCCCCAGGCTTGGATGTATACGGAACCTACCACACAGGAGAACATGAAACAATCGTGTAAATACGGTTAATCCGGTCTAATTATTTGTGTTGCTTATCATCTTTGAACTATTAATTTTCTTATTTTCAGGATTGAAGCCAATAATGAGTTCTACGATGATGAAAAGGACCAAGATCATGACGGCGAGCCTCTTCCTTTAAAAATCGAATGTTGAATTTTACCTTTTTTCTTTTGTAACTCTTTTATAAATTATTTTTTTTCTAGAAAACTTGTTTATCTCTAATGAGCACTGAAAGGAGGGGATTCACTCAATTCATCCCAAGTGAGTCCTTCTTCTTTTAAATATTATCGTGTGACCACTTCGCATCCGATTCGAGGACAGTCTGTTTTACGTTTGTCATCAGCTGGGTTGCCGAAAAACGCGATTTTTGTCAACTCATCACTTTAAATCTGGAAGACGTGACCTAGGAACCTGAGACTTATTTTCGGCATAAACACGGATAGTGGAATCGAACCATTTTCATGGAATAACTTGTTGTTTGATAGACAGTCAATAAAATGATAACTCAAAACTATCCTTAAACGACTCCTCTGGAAAATGTTTAGCACATCTTACTCAACGTTTGACAGCCCCAATGTTTCATAACTGTATTTAGCAACTATCGTTACAGTGAATTTCAATATCTTAGTTCTAAGACGCATCTTTTTATTCTTTCTGCTTCTTTCAGTTATGAGAAGAAAAAGAACAAAAATCGCCCGTTAGCTACCCTACAGTTAAAATTTTCACTGCACCCACCTACCACATTCATAATTGTAACTACATAGGTGAACATATCCTCTCAATTTACCCTATATCAAATGAACATATCCTCTCAATTTACCCTGTATCAAATGTCGAATCTTCAACCTCAGTATTTTCTAACGAAGCTAACTTGTTCTTCTTAATATGAACTTTTAGATTTGTTTTTATACCCCGAAATCACCAACAATTAAATCATTTTGCTAGGATACTCACATCATCGGCAAGAACTAAGTTATGACGGACTTTGGTTTGTGATTTGCTGTCACGTTCTGTCTTAGCCTTTGCTGTGGTCCATAGAACAAAATATATCGACATAGCACACATAAATAGGGAAGGAACACAATCATACTTAACTCCTGGTTCTTGGCCGAACCAACTACGAGTTTTGCTTCCCACCTTAACCGTTGTTAACCACTTTCTATGCCTATAATGATAGAAAGGTGTAGATGGCTAGGGCACATTCTGCGGATGAAGGATGATAAATTTGCAAAGATTGTCCTTTTGGACCAAACGAAAGGCAGGTCGTCCTCGGTTAGGGGGGGGGGGTAGCATGCCATAAGGAAAAATTTAAGGGAAATGGGAACTTCCTGGGAGGGTGTAAAGAGAGAGACTTTGAATAGATTGGGATGGAGGAGGAGCGTACGTAGGCGTGTTGGCCTCAGGCGGCTTGGTGCTGCAGTGAGTTGTTACCAGTAGTAGTTGTTAAATCATAGCAAAAATCGCTGTAACATACATATATGAAACCCGCTATAAGGATAGTATCTACATTCGGGCCTTCCCATCTGCCAAGTCAATCGCCTTTCCATAATCTAGAAAACTGAGGAAGTAAGGAAAAACTTGAGAGCCACGGCTAATTAGAGTAAAGCCAAGACAGATAGTCCCAGTGTTAGGCATTTTGAATTAAAACCAACTTGGTGGAAGGGATGAAAAACTTGAGAGCCATGGCTAATTGGAGTACAGCCAAGACAGATAGTCTCAGTGAGAGGTAAAGTCGTATTAATATGATTTACTTCGTACCAAAATCAAGCTGTTTCTCAAAACTTGCCTTATTCACTCTTTCCCTACAAACAGTGGTACTTTCTTTCTTCGGAAATCCTATTCAAAAGATTGTTACCACGATATTTTAAAAACTCATCTACCATTCCATCAGGATCTACACTCTCATTATTTTTGAGCTAGCAGCAAACACCGTCAGACAACAGCCAAAAAGGTAAAACAAATGCTGTTGCGCATATCCCTTTTCAAAGTTCGCATAAGTTTTTTGTTGACCCCCTCCCTCTTTAAATAAAACTCCCTGAAAGTTTCAACTCAATCCTTCAACTGGGATAACTCGTCAAACCTATTTACTTCGGAAATACTCTTATGATGAGAAACGGCACCCCCCCCCTCCGTTTTAATTGAATTATTCATCTGCACACGTAAAATACTGTCGGTTTTTACAGCACAAATCGAACTTTTATTTAAAAAGGAACCCGTTCTGAATATTTTATTTTTACCGGCGCAAACAAAAGACATAAACCAAGCATGAACCCATGAGGCTGAGATTGGGAGGTTAATGCTCTACCTACTAAGCTAGCGGGTTATTTGTTAGTTGGTTTTACACCGTTTTGTGTGTATATATAAAAATAAAGGATTTCCTATAAAGAGGTTTTCTCTAGGGTTACAGACAGTTACTAATTATATAGATAGATTCTTTATGTAGCACTTCAATAAATCTTTTTCCACCTTTAAATTATCTGAATCTTTGTCACTATTTGGTATATTCCTATGGCCATTTCGCCGTTTTACTGACAATTTACAGTTGTCTTTTCTATTAACAAAAACCCTTAAATGTATCTTGCAATTCAGTTTCATATATTAGGCGGAACCAAATAAGTTAACAAAAATTCAAACAAACACTATATTAATTTGGAGGCTCATATTTATTAATGTGGAGACCAGTATTATTTCAGCATTCATTCCGCTAACATCTAAATACAAAGGCAGTGAAATAACTTGAAAAACCAGTCCCTATTGACAAAAATTGTCATGTTATGTGGAAATTTTGTGAGAATAATTATAGTCACTAGAATAGTCACTCGGATGCATTTGTAAGGCTCGGCCCTCACAGAAAGATAAGTAATCTTTCTAATTATTCTAGCCATATTTCTGGATTAATTATGACTCCTGTTAATTTATCTGAAACTCTACAAGAAATTAATCGAAAATTGAACGGAATAGAAATAGTTTCGTCGCAGGTTCAAGAAATTAGAAACGACCTATCTGCTATTTCGTTGCGAATTGATTCGACAGTAGAGAAGTTCTCGGAGGATGCGTCACAATTGAAGAAAGATTACCTAAGTTTGCAAGCTGAAATGTCGGCTATTAACGTAAAATTGCAAAGGCTAGAAAATGAGTCTAAAAAGTGTAATTTGGTCCTATATAATTTCGATCCTGCAAACAAAGGTTCTTCGTTACGAGAAGATGTAACGAAAGCACTGAACTTACATGTGCCAAATTTAGGGCTGAAATGATGGACATCAGAGACATTTTTTTGGCTAAACCCTAAACAAGGCACGCGGCCGGTGTTGGTTAAGTTCACAAGTGGTTACATCCGTGATATTATATTGCGGTCAAGTGCTCACCTGAAAAGGGCGGGTCTTGGTGTTAGTCCCGATTATACAGAGCGTGAACTGTCTATCCGTAACTGCCTAAAGCCTTTTCTTGAACGTGCTAGAGGAGAAAATAGAGAAGCAAGACTAAGAGGGACAAAGTTATATATTGGTCAACAGTGTTTTACGTATAGCTTTGATAAGCAATATGTAGTTGAGGTTACAAATGCCCCTAATATAGAGTCATCAGCGAGTACCATGACCCATTTTAAGGAAAATGTTGGACAAAAGTTTCACCGTGAACCTGGGTCTATATTATTGCCGCAAAAAAGGTTAGTAACGAGTTTGGTTTCTGAAAATAATCGGTTTAACTTGGAAGAACCTTGCAATTCAAGATCGCGTTCAGGATCTTCACACTCAATTCAATCTTTCTTTAGTGTAGTGGAGGAGCTTAGTAGTGATAACGAAATAAATGGGGTGAACAGTGAAACTCCGGTTATTAAAAGACTCCATATCAACTTTTGTCGGGCCTGTGGGGGCTCCCAAACATAACAGCCAACAAATTATTAGCCCAGATGGACCACCTAAGACAGAAGAGCAAGTCGGTTAGAGCTGACGACCCTAAAAACATGGAGCCTAGGCGGCTATTTAACCCGTCACAACCCATTGGCTCAGATAGTGGATAGGATAAGCAGGGCCATGGCGCGAATTACGAGTGTCATTTAGCACATTGGAATGTTCAGGGTTTTTCGTATCTTAAAGTAGAGTGTCTTCTTCAATGTCGTGATTTTTCAGTTGTATCATTAGTAGAAACGTGGCTGGAAAAAGAGGAGAGAATAGAAGGTTTTTCTTATTTTGGATCACAAAGAAAGCGATCGCAGAATGGTAGAACTTATGGAGGAGTTGCATTATTGATAACGAAAAGATGGCGAAGTGCATCTCGGTTGAAAAGTGTTTCATGTAATCTAGTAAGGGTGCGAGTATCTTTAGTGATTAACTCGTTTATCTTTTGTTCAGTGTATTTACCGCCGGAAACTAGCACTTTTAGTGATGAAGATACCTGTGAGATAATAGAAAATGATATGGATCGTTTTTCAGAACAGATTCCAACCGATTATTTTATTTTTCTAGGGGATTTTAACGGATATACAGGGGAGGACGAAGGAGCCCGTGAGGAGGAGGTGGATCTCGAACTAGAAAAAATGAATGGAATTTACATGATTGAGCCGTCGGTTGAGGAGGACGAGTAAGGATGGTCATCAGAGAAAGAACAATTGGGGTAAAGAATTGTTGGATTTTTGTGGTAAGCAGAATTTGGTTATTTTGAATGGGAGGACAGGGAAGGATAAAGGAGTGGGGGATTTTACATGTTTTTCCGGTAAATATCCAAGTGTTAAGAGATTATGGGGTTGTTAGCCTGGGGCTTCTTTCTTGTTGTGTGGATTTTGAGGTGATGGCACTGGCTGAGTCGGATCACATGCCTATTATGGTTGAATTAGGAGGGGGAGGATGGGCTGAGAGCCGGAAAAAAAATTGGGGTTAAGGGAAAGATGGATAATGAGCTTGAATGGAGGGAAGGTTTAAGGTTTGATAATGATAGTGAGGAGAAGTTGAAAAAGGTACTAGTTGAAGATACGAGGGCTGGATTCAATTATTCAGAAGAGTGAGGATATGGCAAGGGAAGGGGATACAGCAGGTTCTGTTGATTTTTTGTCGGCGGTTTTGAATAAAATAGGAACTAAGGTGGCACATAGGAGAAAAAATGATTGGAGTACTGGTTTGATGAGTTTTTTTTTTTATAAGGAATGAGAGGAAAAGAAGGAGGTTTTAGAAGCTTAGATTGCTTAAGACTAGTAGTACAGTTGATCTGGAAAAAAATTTGCTGGTTTTTAGGGACAAGCGAAGGAGATATAAAAGGCTACTTAAGTTGAAGAAGAGACGTTTTGAAGAGGAAGAGAGCCAAAAAATACGGGAGAAATTTAGCGTGAATGATACAACGGAGTTCTGGAAGTTAATTAGGAAATCAACAGAAAATAGAAGGTTGACTGATTCAGTCCCTCACGCCAATACTTGGCCCGAATACTTAGAACAAAATACAAAGAGATATACACCGAAGAGGACGAAGAAAGATCTGATGAGGAGACGGATAGTTTAGAAGAGACAGCCGATATTGAGTTGGATTCAGAGGACGCTAAACTACTGGAGCCGGTTGGACAGGAGGAAATATGGCACGCCTTGAAAAGCATGAGAGGGAACTCAGCACCGGGCATCGACGGAGTACCAACTAAGCTGTTGAAATGGTCAAGAGCATGGATACTGCCAGTGCTTGCATTGATATTCTCGGCAACTCTATGGCCGCAAAATTGGCAGACATCGATTATGATCCCATTATTTAAGAAAGGAGAAAGAAACCTGCACAAGAACTACAGGGGGATAAGTCTAGGAAGTTCTATCAGTAAGTTATTTTGTAGAGTGCTGTCTAATAGAATGGATAAATGATTGCAATATAAAGGTAGATTAATTGAATGTCAGGCAGGGTTTAGGGAAAACTATAGTACAATTGATCAAATATTTTGTTTACAGGTTTTAGTTAGTAAATATACGAGGTATAGGGAAAATAGGCTGCTATATACGACGTTTTTGGTCATTAGGAGAGCATTTGATGAAGTTTCAAGGAGTATGTTGAAAGGGGTGTTAGTGAAATTAGGATTGCCAATTAGGTTAGTCGAAGTTATAATGAAAATGTATGAGGTGGTGAAAGAAGTAGTGAAGGTAGGTATTTCTTATTCTAGGCCAGTTTTAAGTAAGGTAGGCCTTAAATAGGGATGCACTCTATCACTGCGTTTGTTTTCTCTTTTTATTAATGATATTGAGGAGTATTTTAGAAATAGAAATGTCCCTATGTTGAAATTAATGTCACTGGAGCTGTTTTGTTTATTATTTGGAGATGGCATAGTATTGCTTGCGAAATCGGCTCCGGATTTGCAAAAGATGTTAGAGATTTTGGATAGTTATTTGGGGAGTAAAAAATTAGTTTTAAATATTGATAAATCAGTTATATTAGTTTTTGGAAAAGAAGAATGGGAAAAGAATAAGTTTTATTTTAAAGGGAAAGAGATGAAAGAAGTTAAGGATTTTCTTTATTTGGGATGTAAGTTTACAAGTTCAGGGAGGTGGAGTGATCAGGCGCAAATAGCGAGTTGGAAGGGTCAGAATGCTCCATGGGCGTTATTGAAGAGTCCCCTTAGGCATCTAGGACCGACAGATATTAAGCTACAGAAGAGAATTTTTGAGACGAAGGTAGGCCCAGTATTGAGTTACGGTGGGAAAGTTTGGGGGTTTGAAAAAGGGGAAAAATAGAGAGAATTTATTTAGGACATTTCAGGAGACTTTAAGGGCTAAGCGGGAAATTTAATAGTCTGGTGTTAAAGTGTGATCTAGGATTTTTTTAATTGAGGGTAAAACGATTGGTAAGAATAATAGGATACTGGGAAAAGGTGATTGGTTTACAGAATAATAGGTTAGTAAATGCAGCTTATCTAGAGGTGTTGCAGGATAGAAGGAAAAGTTCATGGGCTTACCAGGTGAAGTTGTGGGTTATCAGGTGTTTGGAATGAAGGGAAGGGGATAGGACTGGAAGTAGGAAATATAGCAAAATTAGTAAAGGGTGTACTGGGAGATCAGGAGATTCAGAAATGGCAGTGTGAAGTCGCAGCCTCGGCGTTTACCGGCAATGGAAGGAGGTCTGGGGATATGATATTTATTTTAAAGCGGGTTTAAATAGTGAAGAAATTAAGTGGTATATTTCAGGGAGGGGTAATTTTCTAGCACTTGGAGAAAGGAGGAAATATTTGGGAGGGTAAGGGCAATGGACGGTCCTTACTCATGCCCTATGCGTGGAGAAAATGGTGAGGATCTGCTTCACTTCATGGCCCTTTGTCCCGAATTATAGGATTTAAGGAAAGAATTATTTTTTGGTAATATAGGGACAATAAGAATGATGGCAAAATATATAAAATTGGGTATGTCACATAGAGATAGATTTTTGTAAAGGGGGTGGGGTGAGTGTTGAAATTATTGTTGTATGTGTGTAAGTTATTTTCTTGTTTGTTATTTTTTGTAGCCATGGCCCTTGTGGCTTTAGAGCATTAAATATCTATCTATCTATCTATTACGGTTTAACCTTGTCATTCTTTTCCTTACCCTACACTGATAAATCTGTACAGAATGGGAATTAGTATAATCGTGTATCCTGTCCCAACATTACTACATATTAATCTAAAATCTACCCGGGTCAAAAACCAAGCGAAAAATATTCTTGATAAAACCATTTTCGCCCTGTACATCTTCAAAATCTTAAAAAAAAACCCTGTTCCTGTTTCTTAATAAATTAAGTCTAAATGACCTTAAGGATTTACAATTCCCAATTTAGAAAATTATGTTCTTCTAGCATCTATCGCTTAGCTGCTTCTTTAGTTCATTTTGATACGCTTTTGGGAATTGTTAAAGATCTAGATTTTTTAATAAGATTTCAAGTTTAAATTTAATTATAAATTAAAAATGTGTAGTAACCGAACTCTCTTAAAAGGAAAAAAATTGTAATAATATATTAATTGCCTGCAGTTAAGGAACTACTTTTTTGGAATTGAAATGTTGTAAACTTGCCAAGTTTTTTTTTTTTTTTATGATGACAAAATTACGCTTAAGTAGCATTTCACTCGAGCATGTTTTTCTGCAAATACTGTGGTTTGTTTACCTCTGTATTATAAGTAGAAGCCTAAACTTGAAAAAAATACTCGATCCCTAAGTCAAATACTACACTAGATATGCACCCAAAATCAATTTTTCGAACCTCCTGACAATTAATACTAGCCGGGGGCCTCTACTGTATACAAGATAGCATCAGTTTTGGCTACATTAGCAGTAGTTGCGTCAGGAACTAGTTTAAAGTTGTATAGCAACTCACAATTTTTGAATCAGAAATGAAAGCAGGTAAAAACTGTCAAAATTACACTTTTTGACATTAGTTATAGTTAGTTGAATTGATGTCAAAATATTGGCTAGTGTAAGGATCTTAATTAACGAGTGGAAAAACACAATAAGTTCAAATATATTTTGAGCTAATGTCGATAATACAATGGAATGAAAAACAGCAAAACCAATAATGTATTCTGAACAACAATGATACAGGTCAACAATATTAAAAGTTTTCTGGTACGAATCCTGCTGTTTTGACCATTAGAATTTGTTTTAGTTGTTAGAGAATGTTTATTAATGTAGCTTTGTATGTTAAATTCAACATATAAAATCGTTTTGATTCCATTCAAACTTTCCAAATAAAAACAAAAATTAATCTTTACTCCCTGGGATTCTGCGGGGAATAGAAAAAAAAATGATTGCATCTTTAAATTTAATAAAAACGGTTGCACTAAAAACCTCTGAAAATTACATAAACAAAAATTCCATGACATCTAAATTCGCAAAAATAACAAACATTTAAAACGATGATAAAACTTGAATAATTTCTAAGATTACAGTGTCGTTTGGTGATTAAATATAGTAAAAATTTTGAAAAGAAAAGAAAGTGAAATTTCTGGTACCAAAAGTGAAAACCTATAAAGCGAACAAATTGGATGCTTTGAGATCTCCTCCAGGGCAATTTTTCACAGTACAAAGAAAAATAGAAATTTGTAAGCTTACATTAAGAAAAAAAAATCATCCAACAACACTGACACAGAAACAATTCAGTCACATCACAAAAAAAATCTCCAAAGTTCAAGACGCAGTTTTGAACTACTGAGACAAATCTCCAGGCCGTATCTAAGCCAACTGTATGAAAATGAAAATATATTCTGTCATTTACTAAAGAAAATTAAAAAAAGAATATGTGCTCAAAGAAATTATGGGAAATTAATTGCCCCCTAAATTATAACAATAATTACAGGATGCCATTATTTATATATTTGTACTTATTCGTTTACTGTTAATTAGTCTTAACTATAAAAGTTGAAAAAGTCAATCCGTCCTTAATGATGGGTAGTAAAAAAAGAAATAAATGATTGTTGCCATTAGAGCAAATATAAAAGTTAGCCCATAGTTGCGTAATTCGCGAGAAAAATTTAAGTTTCCTAATTCGTTGAGTTTCCTAATACTTTCTTGTCCTTTTTATTTTTTTTTATTAATAACTAACAAAACTTGTTTTTCCTTATACCCGAGTTAGAACAATCTTAGTTGATCACAACAGTCTTTTGGAATATTCTGTTTCGTGGCTCATTTGTTCTTAATGTCAGTGTTGGTCGGAGAATCCTGATCTCTTGCTAGGTTTTAGATTTTTTTTTCCGCTGTTCCGTTAGAAATTGTATTGGAGGATAATCTCCAAATAAAGAGTTTGTTCGCTTTGTAAGTCCTTCACTGTTATATATAAATTTTCATGTAGTTTTTCTAGTTAAAATTGTGCGTATAGTCAAAACAGCTTATTACTCCCTCAACGCCAAAATAACTTGTTGACCAGTGGTATCGTTCATCTATTACCACTTCTTAATTTCTGCTGGTTTTGAAAGCAGGACTGACACATCGTTGTCGTCTACTCGAACCCGACCTAAAAGAAGAAAATATTACATTTTAATATATAAAGATTTCGTGTTAAACTTTAAATAAAATAAATGTTTAGTCTAGCTTTTGCATGAAGAGCAAACTGATTTTTTTTTAATTAAGTAAACTGAAAAGTAAAAGAGAAAAACTTTAAAGAAATAACAGTCATAATATTGTTTTTCCTCCATTTCACCTTCGCTTTAAACGTAAAAAAGACTCATGTACATTTAAAGCCTGATATTCCCTAACGCCTGATTTGCATTCCCTTCTGTTTGTAACTATGTCAAGTGCCCACAGGACTGACACTTTTCCTTTTCTACATTAGAGGATACACCTGTGTAGAATATCAATTTCCGTTTCGGTAATTCATTTGTAAAAAAATGACAAGAATAAAGACGAAACTTGAAACAAGATCAGTTGCAACGTAATAAAAACTATAGGCCTCCACTACAGAATTCAGATCGTCTAATGTTTAGAGTTTAGTTATAAGCTATACGTCTGTCCAGTGGGTCCTGTGTGACCTTAGACTGACACCTCCACTATGTTCTTTTTTTTCAATAACTCCTTGCGTGGTATAACGTTAAATTCAAAACTAGATTGTAATTCCAAACCTGGTAAATTCTGTTAAGTCGTCAATGGATTAGAAATTATGCACCTTGCCGTTAGATTGCAAAGTGCTATTCAGGAAAACGGGGGAATGCATTATTGATTGATTTTTTTTTTCGTTACACTTTTTCTCACCTTTTCAGACCATTTTATTTTTCAACTATTCAGTCTTAATAGCTTCCGTAATCCATTATTGTAAGTTTCTCTTGTATTAGGCAAAACCGTCTCAATACACTTGCTGTTACAAGTAAAACAACTGATATTCTTAAAGCAAATAGCATGTTTGAACTTTTAGCAGGTAATAAAGATACCGTTATAGGAAAAGTACATCCAAACTATTTTTTTTTTTTAAATCAGATCTCATGCGAAACCCTCAGGACATAAAAAAAAGAAAAGGAAAAGAAGAACAAGAAAAATAAGAGGCGAATTACCAGTATGTTTCTCAATTTGGAATCGGGCATTTGGTGCTAGTAGCCTCCCAATCTGCCCAGCTGGAAGTTTTTGGGCTGGCCTTGTGACATCTCTGATCTAAGAAAAAACACTTGAAGTTACAAATATATATATATATATATATATA
>JAQQPU010020321.1:0-15615 GCA_029168905.1 Artemia sp. Kazakhstan ARC1039
TCTTCTATGAAAAATTTGGAACATTATTTTAAATTTTTTCATCTCTTAGTGAAAAATCTGAAGTGAAGTGGAAAATTTTTATATTATTTGGAAAAATAGAATTGAACAATAACTTATTTCTTTTCATTGAGAAAATTTAGAATTAAAGTGGAACTTTTTATCTTCAAGGTAAGTATTCGCATCTAAGGTATAACTTTTTCTATCTTCTACGGTTAAAATTTAGAATTGTAACTTTAATTTTTGTGTCTTTGGGGAAATAAGAACTGAAGTGGAAGTTTTTTATTTTCTCTAGTGAAATTAGAATTGAAGTGTGTTCTTTGGTAAAATTCAGAATAGAACTTGAACTTTTCTATCTTCTATGAAAAATTTGGAACAGTATTTTAAATTTTTTCATCTCTTTGAGAAAGATCTGAATTGAAGTGGAAAAGTTTTATATTATTTGGGAAAAATAGAATTGATCAATAAGTTATTTCTTTTCATTGAGAAAATTCTGAATCGAAGTTGAACTTTTCTTCACTTCATTGAGAAAATTTAAAATTGAAGTAGAACTTTTTATCTTCATAGTAAATATTCGCAACTATGGTATAGCTTTTTCTATCTACTACGGAAAAATTAAGAACAGAACTTTAACTTTCTTTATGTCTTGGTGAACTTAAAACTGGAGTGGAAGATTTGCATTTTCTCTGGAGAAATTAGAATTGAATTGTGTTCTTTGGTAAAATTCAGAAGAGAACTTGAACTTTTCTATCTTCTATGAAAAATTTGGAACATTATTTTAAATTTTTTCATCTCTTTGAGAAAAATCTGAACTGAAGTGGAAAATTTGATATCTTTGGTAGAAAAGTTGCTAGTTTGAACAGAAAAAGTGTTATCACTGAGGAAAAATATTATTTCTAAGATAAATTTGTGTTGTTCAGTAAAAGTATGTTAGTATTAAGGTAAAATGTCGTTACTTTGATGAGAATGTTTGTTAGTGTTAAGCAAACCTTGCTACCTCTGACAGAAAAGTTGTTATCACAATAAAAAAATGTTACTTCTAAAAAAATCATTGGTAACTTTGCTAGAAAACTTGCTAGTTCGAACAGAAAAAGCGTTATCACTGATGAAAAATATTATTTCTAAGAGAAATTTGTGTGTGTTCAGTAAAGGTATGTTAGTATTAAGGTAAAATGTCGTTCCTTTGATGAGAATGTTTGTTAATGCTAAGCAAACCTTGCTACTTCTGACAGAAAAGTTGTTATCACAATCAAAAAATGTTACTTCTAAAAAAAATTTGGTAACTTTGGTAGAAATGTTGCTAGTTCGAACTGAAAAAGTGTTATCACTGATGAAAAATATTATTTCTAAGATAAATTTGTTTGTGTTCAGTAAAAGTATGTTAGTATTAAGGTAAAATGTTGCTACTTTGATGACAAGGTTTGTTAGTGTTAAGCAAAACTTACTACTTCTGACAGAAAAGTTGTTATCACAATCAAAAAAATGTTACTTCTAAGAAAAAATTTGGTATCTTTGGTAGAAAACTTGCTAGTTCGAACAGAAAAAGTGTTATCACTTATGAAAAATATTATTTCTAAGAGAAATTTGTGTGTGTTCAATAAAAGTATTTTAGTATTAAGGTAAAATGTTGTTACTTGGATGAGAAGGTTTGTTAGTGTTAAGCAAAACTTGCTACTTCTGACAGAAAAGTTGTTATCACAGTCAAAAACATGTTAATTCTAAGAAAAAATTTGGTATCTTTGACAGAAAACTTGCTAGTTCGAACTGAAAAAGTTTTATCACTGACAAAAAATATTATTTCTAACCCTGGGTTCCCACATATATGATTATTCGCATGCGAACACGATTATTCGGCCAGATATGCAAATATCGCAGCTGTTTACGAATTTTGGTTGAAATCTATCCGATTTTCTAAATATCGTAAAAGTTCACAAATCTCAACTAATACGATAATTTTGATGAATAAATCGTATCAAGAAAATAAAAATGGATATTGAGAAATTAATTTTATCTGTTAGAAATTGCAAAGTTCTCTACTCTAAAGCTGATAAAAACCATAAAAACAGGTTGCTTGTAATGAAAGCATGGGATAAAGTCTCAGAAGAAGTTGGAGTTGAAGGTAAGATTAATAGGCTAATTTAGATGGTTTGGCCTAATTAAAAAAAAAATAGACTAGTTTATTAGTTTTGTACAGTATAGCCCAGGTTCTGCACAAAAAGGCCTTTATTGGACATAGTAGCTAAATATATAGACTTGCATGGGACAGGTTACTGTGGCAGTCACACTTTTGAGTAGTCTAGTCAACTTGTTTCTGAGCTAGAAACGAAGTCATAAAGAAAAAATATAAAATACCATTTGATTTCTTGCTTCCAGCTATTTTTAAATGTCATGATTACTGATATTTTTTAATGTGTCCCACTCCCTTACCCTAACATGGCAAGATATAGGCTTTGCCCTAGGCTATTAAAAAAAGTTGAATAAATATGCTGTGTTTTTTTTAAATTCGCTTTACTGATGTTACATTCTAATTATTAGTAGTAAACCAGCTTTTAAAGATACTAACAAACCCATAGAGTCAGTGATTTTTTTTTATTTTGCTCAGGATATGTCCAGTTAAGAAGAAGGTTGATGGTGATGTACATTGCAAAGTATATCTGAAAAACTTAGGCTGTTTACATTAACCTGTTGACTAAAAAAATGTAATTTGATGTTCCTTTCAATGTTTTATTTCCAAAAATGTTAGCCTAATTGCCACCATTCTAAATGTACCCCAGATCCTACCTTCAGATTTCGATTGGTACCCCTAGGCTAAATAGTAGACTTGATTCTAGAACTGTTGTTATAAAGCAAAAACACAAAAAAAACAATAGTAAAATAAGTTAACCCTTGCAAAGGGTCTAGGTCTATCAGACACTTTTTATAGATCCTGTCCCTTCCCCTAAAATAACAAGATATAGGCCTTTCCTTGAGCTATTAAAAAAAAGCTTAGTTAATATACTGTTGCTTTTTTTTCTTTCTTTTTGTGTCAAATTAGCTTTATTGATGTTATGAACTTTTCATTGGTAATAAATCAGCTTAAAAGGATAATGGCAAACCCATGAAATCAGAGAGCTTTTGTATTTTGCCCAGGCCATACCCAGTTAAGGAGAGGGCTGATGGTATTGTAGATTTCAAAAGAAATCTGGAAGACTTTGGATCTTTGGCCTCTATTACTTTGTTTGCTAAAAGATGAATATGTCATTTGATGTGCCTTTGAGCATTGAAAGATTCATTAAATACAATAGCCAAATTTTTAATGGGAAAAAAATATACAAATCATTAAAATGAGTTAACCCATGCAAAGAGTTGAGGTCTATCAGACACTTTTAATTTTTCCCAGTCCCTTCCCCTAAAATAACAAAGTATAGGCCTTGCCTTAAGCTATTATAAAAGCTTAGTTAATATACTGTTGTTGTATTTGTTAAATTAGCTTTATTGATGTTATGAACTAATTATTGTTAATAAATCAGCTTAAATGGATAATGGCGAACTCATAAAATAAATGAAATTTTGTATTTTGCCCAGGCTATACCCAGTTATGGAGAGGGCTGCTGGTATTGTACATTGCAAAATAAATCTGGAAAACGTTTGCTTTTGGCCTCTATCAATTTGTTTGCTAAAAAATGAATATGTTATTTGATGTGCCTTCAATGTTTTATTTTTTCAAATACATTAATTGCTACCATTGCAAATGCACCCTAGCTCTTCCCTACAGATTGGGAAGGATATAGTCTTTGACTATATACTTAAATTGTTGCTATAAAGTAAGAAAAAAAAATTATGCAAATTGATAAAATGAGTAAATACTGGGATTAGCCTAGAGATATACCAAGCCTTGTAAGGGGTCTAAGATATATCAGCTATAAAAGCAATCAAGCTGGTGTATATGGAAAAGGTGTTGAAAGATTCATGAAAGGCAATAGCCAGGTTTTGGCTGATTTACCCTCCTTTCCTATGTACTTTTTCTAGCACTTTGAAGTTGGTCTGTTCCAATTTCCTTGAAAGAGAAGAATATTCCAACACCTGGCCATACAACAAATAAATCGACCTTGACCCCATTAGACATTAATAAACCATGAAAATACATCAAAGTGAGAAAAATCCTGTATTTTCATTCTCAGTGAAAATCTCAAGGGCGAATTGCGATGTAATGGGAAACCATATGTAAGCGACTCTCTGATTGGCTTAGAATGAGATGTAACCGACTCTCTGATTGGCTTAGAAGGAGGCATGTACTTCCTGTTTCCCTTTCCTGGATCAAAACATTCTCCCCACCGATTATGTAAATCAAGTTCTCGGAAATCCTCTTCCCCTACATCAAAACATTCCCCCTAGCGTAAACCTGGATGAACAACAACAACAACAAATAAATCGACCTTGAAAATACATCAAAGTGAGAAAAATCCTTTTTTTCATTCTCAGTGACAAAAACCATAAAAACATGCATAAATTATGTACTGTTAGCGGTAGACTAAATTGTAGATGGCAGCAGTGGTGGTTAGGCAGAAATCCATTTGTCCTAGTCGATTACGCAATCAATTTCTCGGAAATCCATTTCCCCCTCTTGTCCTAGATCAATATATCTCTTCCCCACAGTTAATTCACGTGTGCAAACTTCGTCCCGGAGACAATACACTTGGAAACAACAAATAAATCGACCATGAAAATACATCAAAGTGAGAAAAATCCTGTTTTTTCATTCACAGCAGTGACAAAAACCATAAAAACATGCATAAATTATGTACTCGTGGTAGATTATGTAATCAATTTCTCGGAAATTTAGTTCCCCTTCGATTACGCAATCATTTTCTCGGAAACTCACTTGTCCTAGTCGATTACGCAATCAATTTCTCGGAAATTCACTTCCCCTAGATGAATACATTCTCCCCAACGATTATGTAAATCACCCCTCGTGTCATTACACTTGGCCAAACAACAAATAAATCAACCTTGACCCCATTAGACATTAATAAACCATGAAAATACATCAAAGTGAGAAAAATCCTGTTTTTTCATTCTCAGTGACAAAAACCATAAAAACATGCATAAATTATGTAATCGTCGGAGATATTATGCCCTTCCTACTTCTATTATTCTTAGAGATATTTTCCAAAAGTGTTGTGTGCCTGCGCATCAGATCGGTTTTCAAAAAGAACTTAGTCGTGAGCATGCTCTTTTTTCCCTTTTTAAGGTTCTTGTAGATGTGGAATGTTCAGGGAATTTTATTGTTCTACGTGCAGTGGACATAGCCAG
Organism: Artemia sp. Kazakhstan ARC1039; assembly: GCA_029168905.1. Classification (NCBI taxonomy): domain Eukaryota; kingdom Metazoa; phylum Arthropoda; class Branchiopoda; order Anostraca; family Artemiidae; genus Artemia; species Artemia sp. Kazakhstan ARC1039. The sequence continues at coordinate 5,290 of JAQQPU010020321.1, forward strand.
AGCATTTAATTCGTGTGTTGTTGCCCAGATCTTGGAAAAAGCTCTAAAGAGAGCGGTTGACTTCTCAGCTATAAAGTATCTTCGATCAGTGTTTCCCCTTCTTCCGATTTTTCGGGAGATCTACCGAATTTCTAATCAATCTCCCGACAAAAAAAATAAGATACCGAATCTCCCGAAAATCTCCAGAAAACTTAATCCCCGGAACGTTTTACTTTGTGGTCATTCTTTTTTTTTTACCTGGCCGTTGGGTGGTCTTTTAGTGATTTTTCCTAACGTCCCAGGCAATTAAGGCACCACGATTCGAATTTATTGGCATAGATATGAACATTGCCCATTATCCATTCCACAGTGCTTGAATTGATTTTCTGTTTTTGATCATTTAAACACCTTCAAGGTTTGTAATTAACTAATTATTTCCGATTCATAAACTAACCACATGTGTTGGATTGCACCAAGAAGATGGGAACTAACATTATGTAGGTTCAGATGATTCAGTAGGTTCAAAATGATCCAAAGTTACTATAAATTTAAAGAAATATGACAAAAATTAGACTTTTTCTGCAGTTGCTCTGTAGAACTGAAGGGGTTTGCTTCAAATGATCCAATAAAAGAAACAGAGACGAAAATTGCAACATTTTGAAAACAATTTACAATTTTTGCTGGTTGACAAGTTAGTCCCATTCCTGAAAAATATGCCGCATAAGAATGTTACTGATAAAGTAAGATTGGGTAAGCAGAAAGTGACGAATATAGTCTGCCAGGGTCTGTCAGTGTATTAAAAAACATAAAATCGCGAAGAAAGGATGAAAACGAGTACAATTAGTGGTCGAGAAGTGCCATTGACAAAGAATGGCGGGAACATTCCGATAGTGCCAATGATGATATAAGTGACTCTGACAGCCGTGGATTACTGGAAATGGGCTTTGAGTGCGAGGGACCACCATGGAAACCAAACTTAGCAAAGTTTTTACAATACGTGTTTTCCTTGCCATTTTCTAACGTAGCTTCAGAAAGACTGTTCAGCTTACTCAAGAAGTAAAGACCGAAAGAAGGAATCATTTGGTAACAGTAACTTTGGCTTCCACAATTCAGACGAAACTTGAAATCAAACGAGACGGAGTTACAGCAGACACACTGACGGTTGACCAGCCCCTCAGAAAGAGGCTAAAAGGAGTAGTAGCGTATACCAGCACAGCTGAGTTACTGCATGATCAGAGGAGGTTGCTCACATAAAAAGCCATCCGATAGACACAGATTATGAATGTAATGTGGTATATATATCTGAAAGTTTTGGTATTTTTTATACTTTTTTTTCAGTTATATCAATACTAATGAGCTGCGACTTTGCCTTTTCTCTTTATCATTTGTGAATACCTCTGGGGATGGTGGTAAAAAAAATTATCCACTTAACTCAGACTCAATGGTCAAAGGCCTGGTGTCCATAATTCGTCCAGATTTTCTGTCCCCGTCCTGAACTTAGTGGGCTGTCGTGTGGAACACGAAAGGGGGAGAAAAAGTAGGGAAAGATGAAGAAAAATGTCTTAATTAAACAGCTTTAGAGTCTGAATGATATAACTGCACTTAGTTTCAAAATTAAATACATTTCAAGCTTCTAGATGCTTCCTTTTGTCATGTTTGACAATGTTGATCGACGAAATTTCTTTCCGGAATTGCAGCTGGCTCAAGTAAATATGCACTCCAAACATTTAGAATGTGGTACTTTATGCTCAAATCGCTGGAACACCTCCAAAAACTCAATACAAAATACAAAAAAAAACTGAAAATTCTACCTAATCCTGAGATCCATCTCCCATTTTCTCCCAAATCCTGAGAGCCATCTCCCGATTTTCTCCCGAAAATTGTCAAGATTTTACAGATTGTTTGAAAAGATAAGTGGAAACACTGTCTTCAATACATGTATAAACATCTTCGTGCCAAAATGAAGTGCGGTTCAGAGCTTTTTAATGTGCTAAAGGGCGTTAGACAAGGAGGTCTCACTTCCCCCGCGCTTTTTAATAATTCAGACTGATGACTCCTGAATCTGAGTTTCACTTTCTCTGGTTGTGAGAGCACTTTATCGAAGTTAAAACTAGAATATCAAAGATATTTTTCTTAAACCACATTAGCTTGACATAAGATAAAGAAAGAAAAACGACCAAAAATGGGGTTTTTAAAGGCCAAATGAAAATACTGAAAAAACACAACAAAGCGAATATTTCGAGAGGACAAACACCTCTCTTCTTCAGCGCGAAACGAAATAATGTATCCAAGGAAAGTTCCGAAGAAAAAAACAACAAAAAACAAACGCGGAAAGTCAACGTAAAAAGAACTAAAAAACCAAAGAAAAACCAAAAACTTAAAAGATGAATAAAATTCAATAAAAGCCAAAAATTATAAGAATTAAAACCAAATACCTAACAACCATAAAAGCGAGTTATTCACCAATATCCGCGATTTACACAAAATCCCAAAATTGTGAACTGCCATCGACTGACACTAGCGAACAACTGAGAAATAAAAGAAAAGAAAACAATTCATTCACTCAAAAACAAAACGAACCGGCAATTAAATAAGTTGGAGAACTATGTCATCTGATTTCGGATTTTAATTATTGCATATCTTGCAGACACCCTTTGAGACCTAAGGGGTTGTTCAAGTGTTTGATTATATGACTGGGAAAGTGGTTCAAGGTTTATTTCAGGGATTACTAAAGTATCGGCTTCTCTTTTGAGAGAACCGAAATATGACTCGTTTATTCTTAAATCACCGGAATCTCTGTTTAAAGCTAGACCTAAATGTTGGTATTTCAACAGCTTCTCTGTAGTGCTGGACAATACCTTTGTCATGCGAAATTAGGCTAGCTTGATTAAACAAAATAGTATGGTCTGGTTTTTCAAAAATATGCTCTGCAAGGGCAGAGTTAAAAATTGTCTGTTCTTTCCACTTTTTAAGTGTATTATTAATTGAACTAGAGTGTTGAGTTAATCTATCCATGAGTCGCTGATCAGTTCTTCCGATATACCAAAGACCGACCACACGAACAAGGAATGCTGTAGACACCGGATTTTTCACCTATCGGGATAGAGTCTTTACCTTGATCAATTTGGGACCTGATAGTTTTTCTGGGTCTATAATAAGTGTAAATGTTATTTTTCTTAGATTTGTTGAAATGTGGTCTGAAACCCCTTTAACGCATGGGAGACCAAGATAAACTGAACTTTCCCTTTAATTTGTGTCTTCTGTGTAACTATCTGATAATCTTTTAATGCGTTTTGCAATTACAGAATTTATTAAACTAGTTGGATAACCATTCCCAGATAAAATATATATAAGGTGGTTAAGCTCTAAATCCAAGAAGCGTGTTGAACAAACTTTCAATGCTCTATCAACTAGAGACGTGAATACTCCTCTTTTCACAACAGGAGAATCATTAGAGGAATAATTTAAGTGACGGTCATTATGTGTGGGTTTTCTATAGACACGAAATTCGAAACATATATCATTTTGGTACACCAGAACATCTAAGAAAGGAAGACACCTCTCTACCTCTGATTCCTGAGTAAATTTAAGTTTTGGATCCAAGGAGTTGAGCAAGTGAAGAAAAGAACCCAGAGACTCGTCACCATGCTCCCACAAATAAAAAAAATATCATCTTTAAAACGAACCCAAAATTCAGGTTTAAAAAAACTTTGAAAAATAGCCTTTTCTTCAAGGTCTTCCATAAAGATATCAGCCTGTCTTAAAGAAAGGGGGGTACTCATGGAAAGCCCATATTTCTGTCTATAAAAAAATGCCTCTTTAATGGAAGTAAAAAGAAGTTCTGTTACAAAGGGCTGTAAGTGAAAGAAGTGTCTGATTCGAAAGAGTAGATTTTTCTGATATAGATGGGTTAGAATTAAGTTTGTGCTCCAAAATCAGTTCGGCCTTTTGAGGATCACAGTTGGTGTTCATTGAATCTGCATCAAAACTGCCAATTCTTGTGTTTGGTTTAAACGAAACTTGCTTTACCTTGGAAACGAAATCAGAGGATTTTTTAATATGTGATTTTTTAGCCTGAATTAGTGGGCGAAATACAACTGATAAGAATTTCCTTATTTTTGCTGTAGGAGAATTAAAAGAAGAAACAATGGGTCGAAGTGGATTACCAGGCTTATGAACTTTAGGAAGACCATAAAAGCGAGGGGACGTGCACCCGCGTGGGTAAAACCTTTTGTTCAATTGATCTGTGATTTCACCTTTTCCTTTTAGATAAGAAAGCTTTTTTCGGACTTCCTGAACAAATTTCTCTGTGGGATCGGTAGCTAATTGTTCATATGTGTTAGAATCATTTGGAATTTCTCTGACTTTTTTGTCGTAATCATCTGAATCTAATGCAACAACAGTATTGCCTTTATCGGCTTTCGTAATAATCCTGGAATGATCTTTATGTAGAGCGTGTAAGACCAAGTGTTCATTTTTACTAAAAAATTTTTAATTTAGATTATTAACAGAAGGCGAATCCAACAAGGTTTCAACAAATTGTGGTCTAACCTCAGCAATCTCTCCAATCTCCGCACGAGAGTCGTGAAATGCCCCCTCTGTTTTCACGATAATTTCACAATAAGGTATTTTCGAGAGGCTATCAAAGATTCCAACCATTTCGACAGAACCTGATTTTGCTCTGTTGTAAGGGGCGTGGAGCTGAGATTTATCACAGCAGGACCAGGGTACACTTTTGGGACAAAAGGTGGATTATTAGAGAGTTTTTCCAATTTTAAACGGTGTAATTTCTCAGAAAAACTTTGCCTAGAAATCCTAAGATCATGCTGAAAAGAACTTTCAGCAATAGCCTTAATTTGATGAAAATCAGCATAAGAAAGCGTACATAATATTTCTCGCTCTAGCCTGAAAATAACCTGATTTAACCGGTAGCGCTTGCTTTTGTAATCGCTAATAACATGATTTAAAATATTAAACCCTATACATTCTGTAAATCGCCGTTCGTTCCGTGTGTCAATGCGACCTTCACATCACTTAAACACTTTAAAAACTCCATTTTTGCTCGTTTTTCTTTCTTTATGCTAGAATATCAACAGATTGGTTTAAGTTTTGATGTGGATAAAACTGTAGCTGTCGGTTTCAACCTCAAAGGATACTCTAATAAATCCCTCCACCTTACTGAAACTTGTATCACCCTCTCTAAAAGCCTTACTTACGTGGGAATGCCCATTGGAAATTTAATTAAGTAAACTATTAAGCTTGCCATCCAAAATCTTGAAAAAAAGACAAGAACAGCTTATGCGTCACTTGTCTCTAACGTTAAACACCTTAGTCGTTTCCATCTTTCTAAACTTTATAATAGTCTAACTGTGCCTCATCTTCTTGCTCTGTCTCCTATTTTGCCACTTTTTCCTGCTTCCAAAAAAAAATTGTTCACCATATTTACTTTAAATTTGCTAAATTCCTTTTACATATGCCCCCTTGGACTAGTAACTCTTTTTTGTCCCAAAAATTTAAGCTCATTTTTCCTTCCATAATAATTGATAAAAGAGTGAAAGATTTTAAATTTTCCGCTAGTAAACTAAATCATGATTGGTCCTTTTATTTTTATGATTTTTATCATTGGGTTATGATTTTTTATGTCTTGTGATTTATGTCTTGATTATCTTGTGATTATGATATATGATTTGTGATTATGTCTATGATTATTATGATAGTAAAAACTATTTATTTTGTTCTGTGTATAAGTTTTCTTCTCTTTTCTCTTTTTTCCCCTTATGTGCTCTGTCATCTAGGGGATCTGCGCCCTCTTTTGTTTTGACATGTTATAAATAAATTGAACTGAATTAAATTGAATACATTGTACCCACATCGCTGTTTACTTATGTAGCGATTTTATGCTGCCTATAATAAATTCTGTATAAAAGAAATGAGCACATTGATTAATTTACAAACCTCTCCCTGGGGGCTGTTGGGGGGGACATGGTATTCCTAGAGGAATAGCTTTTAGACCCTTTGACTATTTGAACAAAGTGACAATTTCATTATTTTGATCAGTGTTGAGGGGGGGATCGGGGGCATAAAATAGTCAAGGGCGGTTCATTGCCCTCCATGTTCAGCTCAGCGTGCCCTGAAAGTTTCAAGTTAATACCCTGATCTGTTCCTGAAGCACTAGTGATGCGTAGCAGTGGACCTGAACGTTTCAACATAAGACCATTAGCTGCTCCTAAGATATTGCAAATACGCTTTTTTGATAGCTTTGATGCATAAAGTGTCGTTTGATTTAGCTCAACATACCCCTTAACATTCCCCAAAAATTCTACGCAATACATTAAGCTTTCTCGGACACATCCTGGGTAAAATACCCCCCTCTCCCAATGATAAATCTCCGGGTAAATGGAATAAGCCGTATTCTCTGATCTGGGGGGTGATGGTGTTTTGGCATCCCCGGAGGCAAAATTGTTAGAGCTTTGACCACTTTAAACACAATAGTTATACAAAATATCTATCAATGTTGAAGGGGGGCATCTTAAAAGTTGGAGGGCTGGTTGCCCTCAAATAATTCTGACATTTCTTTCAGACACCCTTTGAGACCTAAGGGGTTGTTCACGTGATTGATTGTCAGATGTCAATCCGAAGTCAGATGACATAGTTCTCCAACTTATTTAATTGCTGGTTCGTTTTGTTTTTGAGTGAATGAATTGTTTTCTTTTCTCTCTCAGTTGTTCGCTAGTATCCGTCGATGGCAGTTCATAATTTTTTGGATTTTGTGCAAATCGCAGATATTGGCGAATAACTCGCTTTAATGGTTGTTAGGTATTTGGTTTTAATTCTTTTAATTTTTGGCTTTTATTGAATTTTATTCATCTTTAAGTTTTTGTTTTTTTCTATGGTTTTTTGGTTCTTTTCACATTGACTTTCCGCGTTTTGTTTTTGGATACATTATTTTGTTTCGCGCTGAAGAAGAGAGGCGTTTGTCCTCTCGAAATATTCGCTTTGTTGTGTTTTTTTCAGTACTTTCATTTGGCCTATAAAAAACCCCATTTTTGCTCGTTTTTCTTTCTTTATGTGATGTCAGGCCAATGTGGTTTAAGAAATTATCTTACCCAATAATATACCTTATATGTTATCAATGAGTAGATTGCATAACTTACAGTCCTTGCCCTGGGGGTTTCGGGGGTTTCTCTTAACTCGGAGGCATAATTATTTGATTTGGACTATTTTGAACAAAATGGCCGTCTCAAAATTTTGATGGAACGTATTTTGGGAAAAAAGCTTAGTATGCTTTGATTGTGTTCGACATGCCTCAAAACATTTTCTAATTGTTTCACTTTAAAACCCAAACCCTTTTTGAGAACCAGGATAAAACATGCCCCCTTTACATGATAAAAAAACCTTATTTGATGATAATGGGCAAATTGAATAGCTGAAACCCTTTCCTTGGGGGCTCTAGGGGATACTTCAATCCTAGAGGCATTGTTATTTGACCTTTGAACTATTTTGAACAAATGATTATGTCAAAGTTTTGATAATGTCTTTGAGGGAACGTAGCAATAGTTGGGGGATAGTTGCCCTCCAATCACTTTCAACTCTTAAAAAGGGCACTAGAACTTTCATTTTCAAATCGAATGAGCCCCCGTCGAAGTTTACACGACCATTTCTTCTATGTGATAAGTCTCTGGGAGAATACAAATTGAATAATAAAAATGCATTGAAGCCTTTTTGCTCTTTACTATAGGCAACCTATAGTATTGCCTGTCAGAGGTAACCCAACGCTGATTTGTTTTCATATTCTTTTGAACAAAGGGTAAAAATCGCCATTCTTGGTTTATACAGCGGAGTTTTCATTCAGAATCGGACGGTTTTGCGTTTTTCGTCAGTTCAATCGATTTTTGCTGCAAGTGAATGCTTCGTGACGATGAGTCGGATTTGTTGAAACATTTAATGTAAGCCGTTTAAAAATTTTTTTGGGGTTAATTTTAAAGTGGTCACCCATATCTAAAGGAAACATGCTAATAAATTAATTTGTTTAAAAATTTTTGTCTAATTTAATGATTCTTCTTCAAACTGCAATATCTCACAGATTACTTATTTAATTTAATCAAAGTAAGCGCTGTTCAATTCGCTGCACCTATCCCAAAGTAGAGTAGTACCTTATACTTTGCTTGGCCCAATAGCAATCTCAATGTTATTTGCATGCCCCTATACGAATTACCATGCTATTCTATGTTCCTTCCATTGTTATTCTATGGAAACCTCTACACTCGATTAAACAAGTCATGAAACTATGTGCTATTTGCTCATGCCCCGTTGGTACCATTCCAAACGAGCGGGGATTCCCCTCCTGTTCCTAAACATTGCGAAAAAGATAGCAGTATGAACGGGGATTCCCCCACACAAATTTGTTTCAACTCCAAGTTTTTCAACCAGACTGGTTTTTTCGAGCTGACACCTGTATTTTAGACAGCCAATCAGAGAACTGCTTACATATGATTTTCCCTTTGCATAACAATTCGTCATTGAAATTTCGTATAAAATGTTCATGCACTGCAATTTAATTTCCATTATGATTTAACATATCGAACATCGTACACTGAATTTTATAAACTTTGAAAACAATGGATTCGTCAATTGTCAATGTGAGTACGGCTTATTAAATTTTTTAATTTATTTCCAGATAAAAAGCATTTACCAGTAAATTCAAATTTCAGGGGGACTTAGCCCCCTCCCCTCCAACAATACAAAATCTTAAAATATAATGAGTATATTCGATAGAAAACGCTAAGTATGCTTTTTTCTATTATGTAAATAAAATCTCTCCTCCACAGCTATGTTTACAAGTTTTAATTGTTTTGAAACAGTTCTTTTTCGTTCAAAAATGTCCATTTTCCAATCGTGCGTTTAAAATGTGCTGTCATAAAACCATTTGTGTTTAACCTGTTACCAAAGAGGGGATGATTTCAAAACAACATTTGGCATACGCCTTATCTGAATTAAGAAAACAAACGAATGAAAACGTGTAATTCTAAACGCTTTGTTTTTTGGCCAAATTAGACAGATAATTTTTAATTGTATTTGATGAAAGCAAATGGATTTCACAGACGATTAAGAGGCTTTTATAAAAATATATGACAGGGAAGGGGGGGGGGGCAATGTATCAATTCTAACACGGTTTTTCTTTACTTGGTACCCGTTAAAAACGAAATTTTTGTGTTAAATAAGTAATTCTTGTATGTTTTAAAAGAGCTTTACGGGGTTTGAGAGAGACTCTGTTCCCTGATTCCGTGTGGTTAGAGGAGGATTCTTCGTGCAGACTAATTTTCTCTTCTGTAAAAAAAAAGCTTTATAGTTTAGTTTTTACGGAAATGACATATTTTCGTTCCAAAGCTTGGCTTTTTCATAACCAAAGGTTCACATTTGACCCAAAGAAATGTATTTTCTATAATTTTCTTACAAAAACAAGTGTTTACGTTCAAAAAAGCTTTATAGTTTAGTTTTTACGGAAATGGCTTATTTTCATTCCAAAGCTGGGCTTTTTCATATATTATATTATGGGGAGATGTTTTTGAAATCCCCCTTCCCCCCAAACTAAAAATTTTCCAAAATTTTACTTTAAAAGCTTTTCTTTTTAAATATTTCTAAAGTGCTAAGACATAGAGTGCTACAAACACCAGAATAAACTTTAGAGGGCAATTTATCTGTAAAAGAGGGCTTATTATTTCCTTACTAAATTTTTCTTCTTTTTTAAGGATGTGGAGGTGGATTCATACAATTACCCTCCCTCCGAAAAGAGACCAAGATGGGGTGATATCACATCGATGCCAGTGTCAGCTCTGCACAAACCTCTATGCAACCTGGCAGAAAATTCAAGAGAGAATGGATAGATTCTCATAATGCATTAGTCTCATCTAGTCAAGATCGGGGGGTCACCCCCTATCAAGCATTGCCGGGCCCTTCACGACCAATGCAAGGCGAGAATGATATGGTCCCTACAGCTCTCGACATGCAAGCTGCAAATTTAAATGTGAGTTTTCAAATATTATTTCTCGCTAATGATTCTTTTTCCCAAGTCAATTTGAAGGAGTGTGTGTATGCGTGTGAGCGGTACATGCACCGCTTATTTTTCTGTATACCCGATAATTCATGGAGATAGTATAATGAATATTGCAAATTCAATAACGGCGTAATGATTGTTGTATGTGTGTGTGTGTGTATGTGTGTGTGTGTGTGTTTTCGGTGCATGCGCCGCGTCTACTCGATAATTCATTGAGATAGTATAATGAATATTGCAAATTCAATAACGGCGTAATGATTGTTGTATATATATATATATATATATATATATAT
>JAQQPU010020322.1:0-15614 GCA_029168905.1 Artemia sp. Kazakhstan ARC1039
GATACCTTTTGCATTGGTGTAATAACACCTATTCTCAAACCAGGGAAGCCTCCCTCCCAGTGCTCATCATATGGGCCCATTACTGTGTCGACTACACTATGTAAACTATTTGAGCTTCTTATTCGTGACGAAATTAGAAGCAAGTGCTCGGTTCCCCCACACCAGTTTGGGTTCCAGCGATCGCTTGGATGTGATCATGCCCTTTACTCGCTGGTGTCTATACTGACTGACGCTGAGAATGACAATGATTCTTTAGTTTTAGCAGCCCATGATCTTGCCCGTGCTTTCGATTCGTCTATCCACGAACATATTTTACTCTCTGCAGCAGAGAGAGGCGTAGAAAATTCGGTCATCGGACCCCTTGATTCAATGTATAGTAATCTTCTGGTTAGGATAAAGTGTCCTGGTTGGGATTGTGATATGCTTTTAGAAATTCATATACCAGTGAATAAGGGTATTAGGCAAGGAGCAGTAAATTCACCAGATTTATTCAATAACTCCGTAATCGAAGTGCAACATGAAGCACCAACAACGTGTATTTTATGTGGGATTGATGTGTCGCTCATAGGTTATGCCGACGACATTTTAAACATTAGTAGAACCCTGAATGGAATAAAGAGTTGTTTTAGTGCATTAAAGGTAGAATATGCTCGTGTCGGCCATACATTTAATCCATCGAATACTGAATTGTTATTTTTCAATTATAAAGTGTCAACTGAGGACATATGCGTTATGCTAGATGATACGGAAATCAAACCTGTTCCATCACTTACTTACCTTGGAGTCCCGATCGGTACGTCACTCAAGGCCACACGCGTACTTATTATCGCTGATACCCTTAGAAAAGTTCGTTCTGCATATGGAAAGCTTGTCCTGAGCAAGGCGAGATTTAGTCGTGATATTTTAGCCCGATTGTAAAATGCATTTGTTTTACCGAGTTTTCTCAGTTTACCAGTTCATTCAATGCACCCGGAGTAGTAACATCCCTGTGCGAGCGCTGTGTAAAATTTGCTGTGAAATATCTTGGGCGTTCGTTTATCGATCTATGCGAAAATTACAAACATTATTGGATAGAGAACAATACAAAAAATTATTTGATAAGTTGACAAGTGAAGTGCCTAGTGAATTATCTTGGGCGTTCGTTTATCGAGCTATTTGAAAATTATAAACATTATTGGATACCAATATGGTTAAAAAAAGTGGAAAGCGATCAAGACAAAGCGATTTGGACGAGTCTAGAGGGTCCACGGAATCGACTGATAATTTTTCAAAGTTGGATAAAATCCTTGCAATCGTCGAAGAAACTAAGAATGATATTTCGGAAATAAAAAGGGAAATCAGTGACATTAAGTCTGGTTTAGCGTCCCTAACGTCTCGTGTTGAAGATTTGGAATTAGCAAAAGTGACCCACGAAAATGAGTTATCCAGTATTAAGCAGGAAATATCGGCACTACGTAAACAAATTGCAAAGGAACCCGGTTTTGGTGAGTTAGCTACGAGAGTCCTTGTGGTAGAAAACATGGATAGAAGAAGGAATATTATTCTATGGAACATTAAAGGTGAATCTAAGTCAAAAGTTAAGGAGCATGTTAACGCTTTACTTTCCAAACATCTTGGGATTAATACCCAATTTGAACTACTTGAGTTTACGGATCGATTTATCAAAATCCAGCTCAAGGATGATAAGGACAAATTCTGTATCCTTCAGGGAAACAAGAAATTGCGTGAAAACCCGTTCAGAAGAGTAGCCGGAAGTGAATCTCCCTATGTCTATATAACAGATGATGTGACAAAAGGTGTTCGTGACATTCGTAACTCCCTGAAAATCAAACAGAAAGAATTGAGAGAAAAGGGAGTCAGTGCTTGGATCCCCCCAGTCGTCCCACCTGTATTATGCTTGATTGAGAATGAGCAAAAAGTGAAGCTTAAATGGTATAATGTCGTATAAGTCAAATGCATAAAAAATGTATCAGAAGTGGATTAAAGTGGTTTTTTAGTATGTTTGAATGGATTTATGATTGTAGTTAGTTGTGATTTAGCTCAGGTATCCGTGATCAAATTGCGCTCGCCTTCGGGTGATGCTAAGGATAATGGTTAGAGTGAGTATGATGTAAAATATTGTTTATGTGTTACTTTTTTGTTCTTATTTTTTATTTTCGAAATTTTTTGTTGCCTTTTATTTTTTTTTCTTTCTTTTTTTTTATTTTATTTATATCGGCTCACGGAGATGGGATGCGAAGTTTTTGTTGAGTTTGGATTATGGATGAGTTAAGTTTTGTAGAAATTCCTGCTGGTAGGTTGGAGGAACTTGAAAAAAATCCTCTTGATATTAATAAATTTTTTCATAGGTTTTCGTCACAAGATCAAGATTTGCCAGATTATTATAATGCACCTAAAAATAAATATAATTGATTATAAAAAATATATATTGATTATAAAAATAATCAATTTAAACGACTGTCATTTTGGAATTGTAGAGGATTAAATAGCAGCTTAAATTTTTTGCATGATTTTCTTAAAGGGTCGTCAACAGATGTGTTAGGAATTTGTGAAACATTTCTTGATAAAAATAATGCATTCCAACATTATGAAAATTATAAGTTTTTTCATGCTAGTCGAAAACAGAATAAGAGAGGAGGAGTTGGTATTTTTATACGAGATGTTTTTGCATCTTCTTTACGTAATGAATTCATGGTTTGGAATGTTGAGATGCTATTTGAGAGTTGTGTAGTAGAAGTGAATGATGGAAGAAATACTTTTTTGGTAATTGTAGTATATCGGCCACCATCGTCTAGTATTCAAGAGTTTTTAAGTCAATATGAGTCGTTGTTAGATGCCCTCACCCAGCAACACCATCCATTTTATGTAATGGGGGATTTTAATATTGATTTAATGCGACATAATGTTTCGACATCGAATAAGGGATTAGAATTTTTGAATATTTCATTTTTACATGGTTTGTCACCTACTTGTTTACTACCATCAAGAATCTGTGATAACCATGCAACTCTTATTGATAACATTTTTACATCTGAAAATTGCCTTGATACACATATTATTTTGAATGATACATCTGATCATTGTGTTGTTGTTTCTGACTTCTCTGGATCAGGAGTGGAATGTGAAAAGAGACCAAATAAAAGTTATAAAAGGATAATTAACCAAAAAAAGATAGATGAGATGAAAGTAAAAATAGGAGATATAGATTGGAATGATGTCCTAAATGTTGAAGACCCGAATCAGTCAATTGTTTTATTTTATAGTAAATTTAACCAAATATTTTACCAAGTATGTCCTATGGTATTAAGAAAGAGTAAGGATTTGCCTCGTAAACCATGGGTTACTGAAAGCCTGTTAAAGAGTATAAAAGAAAAAAATAGATTTTATAAGGTGAAGATGCAGTACCCAAATGAAATTAATATTGAAAATTTTAAAAAATATAAAAATCGGTTAACTCTTGTTCTCAGAGAAGCGGAAGCAAAATATTATCAAAATGAATTTCGCAAATGTGATTCACCTCGGGAAACATGGAAATTAATAAATGAAAAAATGAATAATGTTAAAACAAGAAATATTCCATCTCACATTACAAGTCATGAAGGAGTCAAGATAACTGATGAGAGAGGGATGGCGGAAGCATTTGCTGACCATTTTAGAAAAGTTGGACATGGTCTAGTGGATCAAATCTCTGCTGGAACACATAATCATAGAAAATATTTACCAAATAAAGTAGATAAGACTATATTTATGTACCCTATCTGGTTCTCGGAATACCAAAAAGCCGTTACTAGTTTGAAAAATGGATTTTCGGCAGGATGTGATGGTATATCGACTTCTCTGTTTAAAGAATTAGCTGGTGTACTTTTTCAGCCGCTTTTTTATATTTTTAATTCTTGTATAAAAAATGGATTTTTCCCAGTTTGTCTTAAAGTAGCTAAAATTTTACCTTTGTTTAAAAAAGGTGATAAAGATAACCCAAACAATTATAGGCCAATTACTATTTTATCACCTGTTTCTAAAGTTTTTGAAAAGATAATAAAAAGTAGATTTATTTCATTTCTGGAGAAGAATAAGTTTTTTTTCTCCTAATCAGTTTGGTTTTTTGAGTGGTAGATCAACAGAGCAAGCAGTAGCTGCTTTACATCATTTCTTATCAGAGGCTATGGATGATAGTTATTTGGCGGCAACTATATTTTTTTACATAAAAAAAGCTTTTGATACAATAGATCATGCAATTCTTTTTGATAAGCTGGAAAATATAGGAATCCGTGGAATAGCTCTGGATTTAATGAGATCGTATTTATCTGAAAGAAGTTTTAAAGTCCAAGTTTGTGAAGAATCATCTCATATTTTCCCGTTAGAAAATATAGGGGTACCGCAGGGATCTGTATTGGGGCCGATACTTTTTTTGATTTATGTAAATGATCTTCCAAATTGCATGCCCTCAGGTGATGAGTTACCAATATTGTTTGCGGATGATACAGCAATTAGTTTGAGGGCGGGCAACGAGGAGGACCTACGATTGTCCTTGGAGACTGTTGCTTTGAATGTGAATTCTTGGTTTCATGATAACCGATTAATACCTAATTTAGAGAAGTCGGAATTTATGGTTTTTGGGAGAAGTTCGAGGTCAGTGACGCGTGTGTCATTTCAAATTATTAATATTGGAGCTTCCTCCATAAAAAGAGTGGATTTATTTAGATATTTAGGTATTTATATTGATTCAACTCTGTCGTTTAAGACGCATATTAGTAAACTTAAAGCAACAGTGTCCAGGAATCTCGGTTGTTTGCATAGATTAAAGTTTCTGTTTCCATACCAAATCATTAAAACTTTATATTTTTTATTAATTGATTGTTATTTCCAGTATTGTTCGACTGTTTGGATGCTGACTTTCCCTTCACTTTTACGAGGACTCCAAATTGTTCAAAATAAATCAATAAGAATTCTGGACCATTTTTTAGCACACCCTAGGAAGACAGAGGAATTATCTGAAATTAAAACATCTTTTCTATTTCTTGATATTCTGGATTTACAACAAATTTTGCACCTTAATTTGGGCATAAGGTTTTTGAAAATCCAACATAAAGATCATTTTTTCAATAGTATGAAACTTTTGGTTGAAAATCAACATAGCCTTTTATCAAGAGCTAGGATTAAGTTTCTTTTCCCGTTTGTTAAAATTGAGAGATCCAGACTAAGTTTAAGATATCAACTTCCTCATATTGCGAATAAATATAAGTTATTTGAATTAGTAAGTGAATCACCATCACTATACATATATAAAAAGAAATTGAAAAAGATGGTCCTTTCAGCCTACAGTAGCGGGGATGGATTGTATTATTGATTTATTTATAAATTGTTAAGTAAATCCCATCCTTATCTCCGTGAGTCGATAGTTAAGTTATGTATGTTTTTTTTTTTTTTTTTTTTTCTCATTTCTTCTTTAAGTTTAATTTAAATCGTGTTATGTTCTTATCAAATTTTCTTTTCTTTCTGAAGTTATGTTAGCGGGAAGTGTATTTTTTTTTCCCTATTGTTTGATAAAGGAGACATTACGAGATTCCTCTCTTTTCCTTTGTATAAAATTTATGTATATGTTTTTGTTAAATAAAGTCAAGTCAAGTCTCTACATCTCTCCGTTTTGGAGTTGCTTCACACAGACAGAGAAGAAAAAGTTGCGCACGATTTATTTTAAATATGCTACGTATCTGCTTGGACTACCACCATGGTCCAAAAACCAGTATTTGATCAGTAGATTTGGATTGATAAACCCTGCCTTGGCAGTTCCTGCCAGAGTAGCGAGTTTTCATAAAAAGTTCATGACTCTAGGTCATCCTTGGGTAACTCTTCAGGGACAGACTTGAGTTGAATGTGTTATTTGAATGTCGATGTTGAGGGCCCATTTCATTGTATATATTCGTGTTAAACCGTACTTTGTTGTTTGTCTTTTTTTTTTCTTTTTGCATTTTTTTCACTTTTTTATACTCTGCCGCCCATTGTATCTTTTACAGTTTTGGCAGGTAATAAATCTATATTATTATTATTATATTATATTCAATCTAAGCATTACTCGCTTTAAGATCTATTTATTCATTTATATTATTACTTGTTGTATGTTTTTTGCTATGATTGTTTATTTAATTTCTGTTCGTTTTGGGTTTCATTTATTCTTTAATAGTAATTTCTGGTCGTTTTGAGTTTGAATTTTAACAGGTATTCGTATCAACTGAGCTTAAGTTTAAAATGACCTCTACTTTTCTTTGAAAAACTTATTTTTCGGAATTTTGTTTTTTTAATTAATAAATAATAGAACATTGGAGCCGTATGGCCTTTACTATAGGCAACGCTATAGCGTTGCCTCTGATTAAATTATAGATCAGAGGATGGAAGAGGGGTGTTGATACCGTGGAGCCAACCTCACACATTTGTAAATGTCTGAAACTAAATATTTATAGTGGACATAAATTAAATAAAAGTAAAGATTTTCGAAGGGAAACAACAAGCGATATTGTACCTTAACAAGAGATTATAGTATACTTGAGATGAGTTGCTCCCCATTGCTCCTCTCCCATTACTCTCCCATAGAAAGTATCTAGTAAGCGCTCAAAAAGAGCCAATTTCCATTTTTACTCAACTAGTAAGTGCTTTCATGGGACCCTCTTTTAAAAAAAATGAACTTAAAATTTTATAATAAGCTTGAATTATCTAGTTTGTATGCAGTTATAGAAAAAAAAGGGAAATGGCAGAGAGGATGTTACCATTTTTGAACCCTAGTCTTCTCTGTCTCCGCAAAATTTTTGTATAAGTTGTAAATTGGTCGCGATAATCAAACAGTTCGTGGTAACGAACTGTAAGTAAGGAGCGACCCGGATCAATAGTAACCGAAACTCTAAAAAAAAATGTTGATATCAATAGATACATCAAAAGAATCAGATTTTAATGCTGATTTCAAATATATAAATTTCATCAAGTTTAGTCCAACCCATTAAAAGTTACGCGCCTGAGAAAATTTGCCTGATTTTTGAAAAAAGGGGGAAACACCCCCTAAAATTTAATTAGCCTTAATGAAAATCACACCATCAGATTCAGCGTATCAGAGAACCATGCTGTAGAGGTTTCAAGCTCCTATCTGCAAAAATGTGGAATTTTGTAATTTTGCCAGAAGAAAGATCACGGATGCGTGTTTATTTGTTTTTTTTTTTGTTGTTTTTTTTTTCAGGGTAATTGTATCGACCCAGAGGTCCTAGAATATCGTACGAGGGCTCATTGGAACGGAAATTAGAAGTTGTAGTGCCACTTTTAAGTGACTAAAAAATGGAGGGCAACTAGGCCCCCTCCCACGCTCATTTTTTCCCCAAAGTCACCCAATAAAAATTTTGAGATAGCCATTTTGTTAACCATGGTCAAAAATATAACAGCTATATCTTTTAGGATAACTTAATCCCCCAAAGTCTCCGGAGGGAGGGTTGAAAGTTATGAACTTTACAAATGTTTACATATAGTATTGGTTATTGGGAAGTATACAGACGTTTTCAGGGGGCATTTTTTTGTTAGTGGGGGTAAAGGGTGGGTCGGGGGTTATGTGGGAGTTCTTCACACGGAGTAAGTTTTCATGGGGAAGGGGCATTGCTATGAAGGGGGCGCCAGATTTCCCAGCACTATTTAAAAAAGATCAGAAAAAAAGTTTTTCAATTGAACGTAAGGACCAACATCAAAACTTAAAACGAACAAAAATTATTACGTATATGATCGGGTTCGCCCCCTAGTCAATACCTCGCTCTCCCCCTAGTCATTCTAGTAAATACGGCCTTTGTGATTAAGGGGTCATTTTTAAAGAATTGGAGCAAAATTTGAACTTTAGCGTAAAGAGCGAGGTATTGACTAGGGGCCGAACCCCTAATGTACGTATTAAAAATATGTGAATATAGAAGTTCGTTACGTATGTTAATTCGTAAGTTACGTATATTTATTACTAATAAAAATGTTCGTAAATAAAATTAAACAACTTTCGAGAAAGTCATTTAACCAAATAAAAGTAAAATTAATATAAAAACTTTGCTTTAATATTAATTATTCATGCACGATGAGCCAAAATCAAAACCTGTATTAATTCAAAATTAAATAAAAAAAAACAAGTTTTAACTCAAGGTAAGGAGCGACACTAAAACTTAAAACGAACAAAAATTATTAAGTATATGAAAGGGGCTGTCCTCTCTTAAACGTCCCGCTCTTTGCGCTAAAGTTTGACTCTTTCTCACAACTCTATTTTTTTAAATAATAAAAAACTTTTTTTCTTAACAATAAAATTTTTTTTTAGCAAATTATGCCACTGTTTAGTTCAATAGAACATAATCTAAAACATACGATTAGATCAAAGGTGACAAATAACTACAAAAAAATACTAAGGCTAGAAATAGTAAAATAAAGATATCAAGCAGATAAAATTTTCATCAAGTTGTGCTATAAACTGAAAAAAAAGATTTTTTTGCTGCCAGAAAAAATTCAAGATTTCAAAGACATAATACGGAAAGGGGGGAGGGGGGGGGGTGGTCGATGACATAGAAGTTGCCTTTGACTAGCTATTGAATATAAAGGCCGTCCATTCTTTTCATTTTTAGTCTTAGAATTTTAAAGATAGTAAGAAAAAACTAGTATTGTCAGACAGTTCATGGAAACGAACTGTAAGTAAGGAATTACTCTGCCCAATAGTAACCGAAACTTTAAAAACGAAAGTTTCATAACAGTTGATATATAAAAAGAATTGGCTTTTTTATGTTGATTCCAAATGCATAAAATTCTTTAACCTTACGTCCTAGAAGATAGGGGGAGGGCTCATTAAACCTGAAATTTCCTTTTTAGGTAACCAAAAAGATTGGAGGACAACTAGCCCCCCCACCCCTTTTCCCCCAAATACATCCAATCAAAATTTTCAGACATCAAATAGCGGCGAGGACCACACTGCCTTACCATCATAAACATCAACAACAAGAAAAACAATAGGGAATTCTTTTCGCAAGACAATTGAATCCTATTTATTTCTATTTTTATTTTAACTCTATTTGTTAAGTCAAAAATTAAAAGAAGCCAAAATTATTCCGTATGTAAAGGTTTTCTAGCCCCTCCTGAATCCTTCGCTCCTTACGCTAAGATACGACATCTTGTCACAACTACTCACAACTAAGAAAGACTGCTCAAACCCAAGGGCCGTTCAATTTCAGTGAGGAGTATTTTAAAGAGAACAAAAACTTTACCGCAAAGAACGACAGATTGGGGTGGTGGAGCTCCTCAGATTAGGTGGGGGAATATTCCCAATGAGTTCCTGGCATGCGGAATACTTTTTGTTCGTTTCAAGTTTTAACACTGCTCTTTAATTTCAGCTGGAAAACTTTTTTTTTATCTAATTACATATAGAGATGTCAGTTTTTTTTATTTTTCGTATTTATCCGAGTTTTAGTTGACAATAATCACTTTTTGCTTATTTTTTATTACAATTAATATTTTGTTTGTTTATGGGCTAAATTAAAATTCTTATAGTTATTATTAATTTCTTACAATTATTAATTTCTTATACTCTGTCTCTGTCTCACAACTTTATTTTTTAAAACAATAAAAACTTTAGCGTAAAGAGCGAGGTGTTGAGGTGGGGAAAGCCCCTTTCGTATACGGAATAATTTCTCTCGTTTTAAGTTTTAATGTCGCTCCTTACTTTCAGTTAAAAAAAACTTGTTTTTTTTGTTAATTTCTGAACGTTTTTGAATTAATGCAGCTTTGATTTTGGCTCACCTTACATGAATAGTTAAAACGAAATTCGTATATTAATTTTACTTTTTTTTGGCTAATTGGCTCTCTCGAAATTTTGTTACGTAACGAATTTCGTAACGAATTTCGTCGAACTTACGTAACGAATTTCTATTTTCGTATGTTTTTATTACGTATATTTGGGAGTTCGCTCCCTAATCAATACCTCGCTCTTTACGCTAATGTTCGAATTTTGTCCGAATCACAAACCCCTGAAACACAAAGCCCGGTTAATTAGAATAGATGGCTCTTTTGAGAGTAATTAAATAAAAAAAACAAGTTTTTTAAACTGAAAGTAAGGAGCGACATTAAAACTTAAAACGAACAGAAATTATACCGTTTATGAAAGAGGTTGTCCCCTCCTCAGCGCCTCGCTCTTTACGCTAAAGTTTTTTATTGTTTTAAAAAATAAAGTTGTGAGACAGAGTCAAACTTTAGCGTAAAGAGCGAGGCGTTGAGGAGAGGACAGCCCCTTTCATATACGGAATAATTTCTGTTCGTTTTAAGTTTTAATGTCGTTCCTTACTTTCAGTTTAAAAAACTTGTTTTTTTTAATTAATTTCTGATCATTTTTTAGTTAATGCAGCTTTTATTTTGGCTCGCCGTCATTGAATAAGTAAACAAAATTTACATAAAAATTTTACTTTTCTTTTGCTAAATAGCTGTCTCTAAATTTGGTTCTGACGTAATTTACAAATTAACTTACGTAACGAACTTCTATATTCGTATATTTTTCTTCTGGCAAAAAATACAAAGTTGCAAATTTTTGCAGATATGAGCTTGAAACCTATGTTATAGGTTTTTCTGATACGCTGAATCTGACGGTGTGATTTTCATTAAACATTTTTCACTTTTAGGGGATGTTTCCCCCCTCTTTAAAAAAGCAGGTGAGTTTTCTGAGGCTCGTAGCCTTTGATGAGTAATACTAAACTTAATAAAATTCATATATTTAGAATCAGCATTACAAGCCCATTCTTTTGATACATTTATTGACATCAAAGTTCCGTTTTTAAAAGTTTCGCTTACTATTGAGCCGTATCGCTTGTTTTTTTTATTGTTTTTTTTTATTACGTATATGTTATTACGTATATGATGGGGTTCTCCCCTTAGTCGATACCACGCTCTTTACGTTAAAAGTTAAAGAAAATTTTAATTCACAAACCCCTGAATCACAAAGGCCGTTTAATTAGAATAGATAGCTCTTTTGAAAGCACTAAAAAAAAAACTGTAGCGTAAAGAGTGAAGTATTGACTTGGGGGAGAACCCCCTCATATACGTAATAATTTCTGTTTATTTTAAGTCCTAATGTTGCTTCTTACTTTCAGTTGAAAGTACTTGTTTTTTTTAATTTAATTTCTGATCGTTTTTTAAATAATGCTTGGAAATCCGGCCCCCCCTTCATAGAAATGTCCCTTACCCCAAAGAAACATCCTCCACGGAAAGATTCTCCCGAGTTACCCTCTCCTCCAGCCCCCCTCCCCCCACCAGAAAAAAATTCTTCCTGAAAATGTCTGAATACTTCCCAATAACCAATACAATATGTAAGCAATGGGCAAAGTTCATAACTTGCAGCCCTTCCCCTGGGAACTGTGGGGGATTAAGTCATCGTAAAAGACATATTTATTAGATTTTCGACTATGCTAAACACAATGGCTATCTCAAAATTTTAATTGGGTTACTTTGAGAAAAAAATGAGCGTGGGAGGGGGCCTAGTTGCCCTCCATTTTTTTGGTCACTTAAAAAGGGCACTAGAAATTTTAATTTCCGTTCCAATGAGCCCTCTTACGATATTCTAGGACCACTGGGTCAATACGATTACCCCTGGGAAAAAAAAACAAACAAATAAACACGCACCAGTGATCTTTCTTCTGGCAAAAAATGCAAAATTCCACATTTTTGTAGATAGGAGCTTGAAACCTCTGCAGTAGGGTTATCTGATACGCTGAATATGATGGTGCGAATTTCATTAAGGTTCTATAACTTTTAGGGGGTTTTCCCCCCTTTTTTCGAAAATCAGCCAAATTTTCTCAGGCGCGTAACTTTTGATGGGTAAGATTAAACTTGATGAAACTTATATTTTTGAAATCAGAATTAAAATTTAATTCTTTTGATGTATCTATTGGTACCAAAATTCCGTTTTTTAGAGTTTCGGTTACCATTGAGCCGGGTCGCTCCTTACTTACAGTTCGTTACCACAAACTGTTTGATAAAAAAAACTGTAGCGTAAAGAGCGAGGTATTGAGTAGAGGGCGAACCCCCTCATATACGTTATAATTTCTGTTTGTTTTAAGTTTTAATGTTTCTTCTTACTTTCAGTTGAAAAAAACTTGTTTTTTTATTTAATGTCTAATCGTTTTTTAAATAATGCTGGAAAATCTGGCGCCCCCTTCATAGAAATGTCCCTTCCCCCAAGAAAATATCCTCCATGGAAAGACCTCCCTCGTAACCCCTACTCTAACCCCGACCCCCCACTAGAAAAAAAATCCTCCTGAAAAGTTTTCAGGAGGATTTTTTTTCAGGAGTATACAGTTTTTTAGGAGTATACAGGCGTATTCAGTGAAAATACCTGTATACTTGGCAATAACCAACACTATATGTAAACAATGGGCAAAGTTTATAACTTGCAGCCTTTCCCCCGGGAACAGTGGGGGATTAAGTCATCCTCAAAGACATATTAATTAGATTTTCGACTATGCTGAACAAAATGGCTATCTCAAAATTTCAATCGGGTGACTTCGAGAAAAAAATGAGCGTGGGAGGGGACCAAGTTGCCCACCAATTTTTTTGGCCACTTAAAAAGGGCACTAGAACTTTTAATTTCCGTTCGAATGAGCCTTCTCACGATATTCTAGGACCACTGGGCCAGTACGATTACCCCTGGGAAAAAGAAAAAAAAATAAATAAACACGCATCCGTGATCTTTCTTCTGGCAAAAAATGGAAAATTCCACATTTTTGTAGATAGGAGCTTGAAACCTCTACAGTACGGTTCTCTGATACGCTGAATCTGATGGTGGGATTTTCATTATGGTTCTATAACTTTTAGGGGGTCTTTCTCCCTTTTTTGAAAATAAGCCAAATTTTCTCAGGCGCGTAACTTTTGATATGTAAGATTAAAGTTGATGAAACTTATATATTTGAAATCACAACTAAAATCTGATTTTTCTGATGTATCTATTTGTATCAAAATTCCGTTTTTTAGACTTTCGGTTACGATTGAGCCGGGTCGCTCTTACTTACAGTTCGTTACCACGAACTGTTTGATTATTTATGGCAATTAACATTTTGCTTCTTTATGGGCTAAATTAATTTCTTATAGTTGTTATTAATTTCTTGTAATTATTAATTTCTTATAATTATTATTTATTGCAACAAACACTTTGTTTGTTTAGGGGCTAAATTAATTTTTTACAAAAATTAGAAAGCATTACGAAAGTGATGCCGCTCCTCACTTATTATTCATTACAATGAACAGTTTGTTTGTGTTGTGGCCTAAATTAATTTTTGATAAAAATGGAAAGCATCACAAGAATGATGAAGACAGTGTTTGGCTTGCATAATACAAGGAGAGGAATTTCCATCACAGAAGAATTGATTCAGTATGTTTCCACTCGATCACAGCCTCCTTGGGAAGATCAAGCCAGGAAAGGCGTTGATTGCTTTGGAAAGGGGTCAAATACAAGGTTAAATTCAGAGACACCTTTTTTTAAAAAAAAAAAAATGCTATTTCTGCTTTGTTCTAATCACTGGACTCGAGATGTTACATAAAAATGTTAAGATACAGAATGATATATTTTGTAGTACTTGAGCAAGAACTGCAATTTCGGAGCGATCGGCTTTAAAGTGTTTCCACTTTGTTATACAGGTTCTTTGAGGGAATAGGAAATGGATTTTAGCGAGGTTTAAGTGGTCGAGAAAAAGTCTAGGCCTATATCATTCATCAGTGAGTGATAAACGAGCTACTTAGAGGTCGATTTGACCGAGTCCATTAAACAGCCAACGGAGAAAAAGAGTTTCATTTCTTTTTTTTATTTTAATGCATCCGCCATTCTATGAAAAAAAATTTATGGTTTTACTGTTACGGTTTTACGTTTTTACGGTTTTAAAAAATTTACTGTTACTTTTTGCTAGTGTTATTGACTAAAATTCTGGAAAACATGTCTTTGGAAATCCTTCTGTCTGCGGAAAAGCTAAACACTCTTAAGTTTTAAAATAAAATTGTATCTATACTTGGAACAAAAAAACGATATTTTTCTAGTACAAGATGCTGTAGCTCAATATTTGTAATCTGTTCATAACAACGAACTGTAAGTAAGGAGTGGCTTTGCCCAATAGTAACCTAAATCCTAAAAAACGCAATGTTAACAAATGAAACATCAAAAGAATAGGCTTTAATGCATATTCCAGAAATATTTATAAATTCACGAGTTTAATACTACCCATCAAAAGTTACGAACCTGAGAAAATTTGCCGTATTTTTGGTAAAGGGCGGAAAAATCACCCCCCCCCCAAAAAAAAAAATCCATTGATCTTAATTAAAATTGCACCATCAGATTCAGCATATCAGAGAATCTTAATGCAGGGATCTTAATCTCCCACCTAAAAAAAAGAAGGATTTTTTATTTTTTGCCAGGAGAAACATTACTGATGCGCGTTTTTCTTCATTTTTTTCTTGTTTTTTTTTTAGGGGTGATCGTATCCAACCTGTTCCTAGAAGAAAAGAAGAGGGTTTACTTGAACGGAAATCAAAATCTCTAATGGCCTTTTTAAGTGACCAAAAATATTGGAGGGCAACTGACCCCCCTCCCACGCCCCTTTTTCTCCAAAGACATCTGATCAAAATTTTCAGATTGCCATTTGATTTAGCATAGTTGAAAAGTTCAAGAACTTTGCCCATGAAGATGACATATCTCCCCATAGCCACTGGATAAAGAACTGAAACTTATGCTATTGCCCATCGTTTACAGACAATTAATTAAAAGAAAACTTTCCGAAAAATAAGTTATTTAAAGAAAAGTAAAGGCCATTTTAAACTTAAGCTCAGGAGATACAAATACCTGTTAAAATTCAAACTCAAAACGACCAGAAATTACTATTAAAGAATAAATGAAACCCAAAACGAACCGAAATTAAATAAACAATCATAGCAAAAAACATACAACAAGTAATAATATAAATGAATAAATAGATCTTAAAGCGAGTAATGCTTCGATTGAATATGAAAATCAAGCTTAAAACGAAAACAAATATTTTGCTATTAAAGTATAAATGAAACTTAAAACGAACAAAAATTAAATAACAATCAATGCAAACAAACATACAATATATATTAATGCAAATGAATAAAAAAATCTTAAAACGAGTGAAACTTAAATTGAATATGCAAATCAAGTTTGAATCGAATAAAAGTAACTACAAACAAGAGTTTGGGTATCGCCTCACTGCAGAAGCCTAAAACCTACTGCGTCATTTGGTGTTTCATGCAAGAAAATGCATGTTCCACAAAGTTTGAGGTGCAGTTTTCCGCTCAAATAGAAATAGTAGAAGGCTATCTTATAGTCCGGTACGAACCACGTGGTTTATGGTTTTTGTCAGTGAGAATGAAAAAACAGGAATTTTCTCACTTGGAAAAACAGGAATTTTCTCACATTTATGGATGTTTTTATGGTTTTTGTCAGTGAGAATGAAAAAACAGGAACTTTCTCACATTTATGTCTGTTTTTATGGATTTTGTCAGTGAGAATGAAAAAACAGAAACTTTCTCACATTTACGGATGTCAACAGCAATTTATGATACTGTCAACATTTCTCCAG
>JAQQPU010020323.1:417-15613 GCA_029168905.1 Artemia sp. Kazakhstan ARC1039
GGTATAATGTCGAAGTATTTTGAACCTCATGTCTCGCAAAGACATGGCATAATTGGAAATTCATTCAATTACCCTAAGAGATATTGCAGAAATGAAGTATATTTAAATAATAACAGTATTGAAGCTGCGAAAATAAAAATAGGAAATATGCAACAGTACAGATCAAATGAAATTAAGAAAATAGCGGAATTATGGAAGAACATAATAAAACCTAACGTGACGCCACAAGATGCCGCAATGGCGCAGCATAGCGCCGCCATGAATCTAATAAACAATGAAAATGAAGAAAAATATTATGGATTTGCGATAAGGAAAACAAAAATCCCTCCCAAAGCGATGCAAAAAATTCAAATATCACAGTTGATCGAACCAGTAATTAGCAAATCAGAAATATGGTCTGCGACACCGTCTGAAATACCTGAAAATCTGTTATGCGAGGAACAGATTATATCTTATGACAAAGGGGAAGGTTTTATTTGGGTAACCAATAACCATGAAAACGATACAATTACAATTAAAAAGGGGACTTGTTTAGTCCAAATCGAGGTTTTAACGGAAAATGATTTAAATAGATGGGAAAATTCTAAAAGAAACCTAGTTAACGGTATTAAAACTTCAAATAACGAATATCCCTTGACTAAATCGCAATTTTTAAACAAATTTAAAATGGATCATATTACGGATATGGAACTTAAGAAAAAATTATGCGAATTACTATGGAAATTTAAGGATGTATTTTCTGCATCTGAAGATGATATCGGGCTAATTCCATTTTATGAAAATTCAATTTTAACGACTGGTAATCCCGTAGCAAAACAGCCATAGCGTGTGCCATATAAGCACAAAGAGTGGTTAAAAATAAAATCCATGAATTAGAAAGAAACGAAATTATACGCCCAAGTATAAGTCCGTATAGTGCACCAGTGATCTTAGTACCAAAAAAGAATGGAGATCTTAGACTCGTAGTAGATTATAGGGCTCTCAAAAAACAAGTAGTTAGCGATAAATTTCCTCTACCAAGAATAGACGAAATTTTTGACTCAATTTCAAGCAAAAACAAAATTTTTACTTCTTTGGACCTTACCCAAGGCTACCACCAAGTGAAAATAGCCGAAATGGATGTCCATAAAACTGCAGTTTCAGCATCCGAATATGGATCTTATGAATACTTAAGGGTACCATTTGGGCTTAAAACAAGTTCAAGCGCGTTATTTAGACCCCTATTGCACCTGTTAAGAGGATTAAAGAATATAATTCATTTTGTTGATGATATTATATGCGTGGGGGAAAACACTGAGCAACACTTAGCAACTTTAGCTAAGGTGTTCGAGAAGTTCAGGCAAGGAAATTTAAAATGCCGGCCCGAGAAAGTAAATTTATTTCAATCCAAAATTAAATTTTTAGGAGTAGTAGTAATCCAGGGAGAGATATCCCCAGACCCTGATGAAAAAAAATGTGTTGAAAACCTCAAGCCCCCCAGAACTATGAAAGAATTAAGGGGAATTTTAGGCCTTACTGGCTACTTTAGAAAATTCGTACGCAATTATGCCCAAATTGTGAAAACCCTCACGGAATTAACCCAAGGAAACTCCCATAATGTTACTTGGTCCCAGAAAGCTCAAACTTCCCTAGACCGTCTCAAAAAGGCACTCACTTCTGAACCAATTTTGTCACTCCCTGATTTTGAAAATGGAAAATTTGTGGTTACCACTGATGCTAGTTCAAAAGGCATAGGCACTATCCTTTCGCAAATAATCCCAGAAGGAAACCCTAACCCTCTACAGGGAACACCCAAACAAATAGAAAAAGTTATATGCTATTCAAGTAAAACTTTATCAAAAGGCGAAAGCAGTTATTCCGTCACAAACTTAGAATTACTATCTATTATCTACTACTTGGACAAATTTAGGCATTATTTAATTGGTAGAAAATTTATATTACGATCAGACCATAAAAGCTTGCAGTACCTGCACACATTTAAAAACCCCACGGGCATTCTAGCTAGATGGATTATGAAAATCCAAGACCTAGACTATGAATTTGAACATTTAAAGGGAAAACAAAACGCAGCTTGCGACTTTTTGAGTAGATATCCAGAAAATAGTCCGTCGGAAACTGAAGAAAATGAAGTTAATGCTATTAATGCTAAAAGCAACATGGATGTAAGAAAAACAAAGTCAAAGACGCAGTAAAAGAAAATAAGATTAACTATTGTCCCTTGTCTTTGGAAAATATAAAAAGAAAGCAAAAAAAGACGAAGTGTGTGTAGCCCTAATTGATTATTTTGTGAATGATAAAGCGTTACCGGATAAATTCAAAACTCTTAGAAAAGAGATAGATAATTTTTACTACGATCTTGATGAAGAAATACTGTGTAGAATTGTGACTGCTGAGACAAATAGAAACCAAACCTCGATAATACCTGTGCTACCACAAAACTTGATAGGGCCTGCATTTGAATTTTTTCATTCGGACACAGGTGGACATTTAGGAGTTATGAATTCGTTCCATAAGTTAAAACAATACTTTTACGTACAATCGGCACTGACAAAACTTAAAGAATTTGTAAGTACATGCGAAGCATGTAATTTGAGAAAAATCCCCCCAGCTTATCCAAATCCTTCAATGGGAAGGGTCCCAGTAGCAAAGTACCCCTACGATATTATCTCATTTGACCTATACGGGACAAGTGGAGGCTTACCTGTTTCTAGCAGAGGTAATACTTGCATTCTTTCGGTTATAGATCATTTTTCCGGATTTACTTTTGCAAAAGCTTTAAAAAATCAAGGTGCGTATGCCACAAGTAAGGCATTAGCAAAATTATTTTTACAATTTGGCATTCCTAATAAAATTTCGAGCGACAACGGGAGCAATTTTGTTGCAAAAGTAACAAAAGATTTAATGAGTTTCCTTAATATAGAGAAAATGCTGACAGCGCCGTACCATCCACAAGCTAATGGCAAAATAGAAAACAGGCATAAAATATTCTCGAACGTATTAAGTATTTATACAAAAGACAATAGGAGCGACTGGGATAAATTCTTACCTTATTTAACTAACGTAATCAACACTGCTTATTCCGAAACAACCAGAGACAATCCATTTTATTTACTTTTTGGTCGAGATTTTAGAATCCCGTATGATGAGATTATTGAATCTCGGCAGTATTATAACGACTCAGAAGATTATAAACAAGAATTCATAAATAGGATGAGGAAAACTTATAAAATAGTTAGGCAAGAGTTGGAAAAATGTAAAATAAACCAAGAGCTTAGAAACCAACCCAAAGTTAAGGGGAATATAAATTTCAATGTAGGATACTTTGTTTACCTAAAGAACGAGGCACAAACAGAAGGAAAAAAACTTTCCGACAAATATTCTGGACCGTACAGAATAGTCAAAAAGTACGATAACGAATATACCTTTAAAATGGAAAACCCCAATAGCGGAAGAACTTACAAGGCGCATGTTAGCCGAATAAAGAGAGCCAAATTTCCCGAGAGATGGGTGTCACATCCCTCTTCTACTGATTCGTCAGATTCGGAAAATGAGCCCCCTAGGTCAAGGTTGGCAGAGCTAAAACCTTTCAATTCTAAACAAGATTATTTTGAAAATGACAGTGATGAACAAAACTTTGAAGAATTTTTAGCAATGGAAAATCTAGTTGTTCCTAAGAAAAAATCACTAATACCAGGATTTTTTCCTGAAATAAAAACGCCAAAAAATCTAAAAAGTTATTCATCGGCGAGCGCAGGAGATTTAGATTATACAATATCTCCAAAAACCCAGTTTTTCCCCGATAGAATTTCGACCCCATGTCCCCCCAAAAGATTTCCAGACGATATGGTTTCCCCTGCAACACCGATAGAAAGGCCCCTGTCTTTACAGGAAGAATTAAACAGAGCCGTAGAAACCCCCGGTATTACTGTGAAGAAAACTCCTCCCAAAGATTTAACTAAAACAAACCTACGAGAGGCCATGGATTTAATAAATTTTCCCATAAAAACGAGTCAAAGTACATTGCCCAGGAATAAAACTCCAACGGATGACCAGCAAGGTCAATATCATGATATAACTGTATCCAAGGCCAAACCTAAACAGTGGACTTCATGGAGAGAAACTCTAGTGCAAAAAATGCCCCATCCCCCTGAGGACATGGCATTCAAACAATGGAGGAACCCCGCAAAAACCATTGATTCCTCCCAAAGCTCTCAAGAATCTTTCAAATCTCCCGAGTTGAAAACTCAAGGCGAGGACTTAGGGAATAAACCTTCTACTTCCAGGGGAGTAGAAATTTACGAAGGAATGGCAGGTGATACCACAAAAAGTGGCACTCTAAAAGTTCCAATTCGGATTCGTCGGCAACCAGTTCTGAAGAGTCTGAAGTCGAATCAGACCAAATAGTATCTAAAGAAATAAGGAAATCAAGACCGACCTCAGCAGCCGCACACGGGAAACAAACAAAATTAAAAGGGGTAGAATTTTTGAAAAAACAATACAAAAAGTTTGACCTTATTTCGCTAGACAAACTGAAAAAGAGAAAACCGCAAGAAACAGAGGAGAAAATAACGACACAGTCAGGTAGAACGGTTAAAAAACCTGACTGATGGAAATATCCCTAATTAATGTAAAGACAAATTTCAAAGATAATAAATTTAACACCATAATAAATTTAACAGCGTACAAGTAAAGTTAACCAAGTCAATATTAAAGAAAAAAAAAATAATACAAGTGATCTCAAAACATTGGTGATCAGAGAGAAAGGTGGGAACAGAAAACAACCAAAGGTAGGAAGCTCGTGGTCTACTGAGGACGACAACCGGCGTTGGACCACGTCTTGTGGGAAGCCTGGGGAGGAACTCAAGGCCCATGACTGTTTTTTGTAAATTTTTTGTGTGTAAACGACCGTAGGAAGGGATATTTCTCAGTCCTTCAAGTGTAAGAAATTAGTATTTTTATGCCAATCAGGGCCAGTCAAAGCAATACTTAAAGGTTGAATAGAAACTTCAGTGAGCTAGGTTTTCGTTTTTTGGATCAGAATGCTTTGAAAGAGAAACAGAGAGTTTACTTTCTTATAGCTCCGAGAAAAAAAAACAAAAAACAAAAAGAAAAGCTTTTTAATTTCATTATATTATATCTATGACGTATACAATAACAGAGAGATCACTGTTCTATAGTTCTGTGACAAAAATGTTCTTTAATTTCATTGGTTTATCTATGACATATATTGTGTTCTAATTTTTGTGACATATTTTCGCAAGTCAGTCACGTTATATCTTACCTATACTGACTCAGGTCTCCCTCGGATTTTCCCTGAAAAATCGACCTATATCCTAACCAAGATGGATATTATCCAAAACAAGATATTATTAGTACAGAAACGTCTAATTATATGAAATATTTCGTCTTAGTGCAGATCATAATTATTTTATTTTATATGATATAAATATATCATATATATTTATTTAGTGCTGAAGGATTTGCTCAAACAATAGCCTTCTAAAAATATATTGATGTCAGTTCTTCATTACGCTTATATTTCTTGCCAAGCATCAACTGGAATCTACGCGGGCAAGCTTGGAATCCTTCATCTAATGACCTTATTCGAAAGGCGAATATGAGACCCAATGTTGACTCGTAATTACGGAAAATCTAAGAAAAGAACACGGGGAAACAAAGAAGAACACCTCTGCATTTCAACTGAGGTTAAACCCGGAACCCCATGAGAACGTCTAAGCCTTGAAATAGGGAGGACATTAGAAGACGAGTGGGTAGAGAGGTATCCATTCGTCCTTGTTATGTCTTGTTCCCTCATAGTAGTATCGTTCACGTAAAACTATGTGGCTATGACGCTGCATTATGCGTTTCTTAAACAGCACGGACGTGCGTGAACAATGCAGGCATGAAAAATATTGTAAAAGTAGACCTCAGACTTAATAATGTAGGGTAAATTATGTTTATTTAATATCGATATTTCCGTTCTCAAAACAAATTTGAAGACATTTCTGCTTTAGATTTCATTGTGAGTACTAATAATAGTGTATTTATTTAATTCTGTCTTATAGCTTAGAAATTAATATACCCAATTAATACGTGACTTATTTGTACTATGAGTGTTTACTTCAAAGAACTTGTGATTCTGCCGCGTTATTTTTATTACAGGAAGTAAATGGCAAATTGGTTATTGAGCATTACAATGAGCTGCCCAGTACAGATACGACCCAGTAGCATCTATTTTCATCATATCTCAACCAACGAAGAGTACTCACCATAACTCCAGGCAACTTTCATCCCAGCTTCGTCTACGAAAACAACAGTTACCTTCGATCGTCATTTCTTCGACCATGAACCATATTATGTATCAGGTAACACTGTATTTGAACCTCAGTAGCAAGTGCTTTAACGAACTATATAATCACATAAATTCTGAGAACCACATTGATCAGAACAAGATAAACGATATTTAACGATATTTGAAGTTAAATAATATTTAAATTGTAAGATATTTGAAACTGAAGTTAGAGACAATTTGAAGTTTAATTCTGAGAACCCCATCGATCAGAACAAGATAAACGATATTTAACGATATTTGAAATTAAATGATACTTAAAGACATTTGAAGATATTTGAAACTGAAGTTAGAGACAATTTGAAGTTTAATTCTGAGAACCCCATCGATCAGAACAAGATAAACGATATTTAACGATATTTGAAGTTGAAAGATACTTAAAGACATTTGAAGATATTTGAAACTAAAGTTAGAGACAATTTGAAGTTTAATTCTGAGAACCCCATCGAGCAGTACAAGATAAACGATATTTGAAGTCAAATGATATTTAAAGATGTTTGAAGTTGAATTTAAAGACAATATATTAAGAGAGTCACTATAGTATGACGACAACCCGTTTCAAAAGGCACAAGTGAACAATTTTACGCGAGAATACATTCTCTATGTGCCTCAAAAATCCTAAAAATGATATGCTGAGAAGAAAAACACCAACACCTGTAGTGGGAAGAATCATTTCCCATTTGACTATTAGAACGATATTTAACGGTCATTTCTCAGTTGACTATTAGGGAAAACTTATCGTGTAAAGACAGCTAGACTCGAACTGTTCCATGAAGAAACCATAACGTAAGTGCTTCGAAATTTTTGCCAGGACAAAAGGAGTGAAGGACAGTAATTTACAACAGAAGGGTGTAGTACACTAAGGACACGAAAGGTGATGAATAGATGTGAAGCTACATGTGTTACTTCCTAATAACTTTGACAATTCAAAAATCCCAATAGTGAAAGTGTTTTAATGTTATCAGTGAATATGATGAACCCAATATTGTATGTTATAAATCATTCATGTATGTACCAAAAGTAGAATTAGGTGTAATATTATCATGTTATTCATTTAACGTAGTGTAGATAGTATGTAGTACGTCATATAGACAGCAAAAAAAAACTAATGTAAAAGTAAAATAGCCCCAACTTTGTTGGAAATGTAAAAGAAATCAGTGCTAGATATAGAAAAAAAAATCCTTAGTATAGTAGCTAACCTAGAACCATAAATGATCTTAGTGCAGTAGATGAATTTTAGATAGGGATGTAGAATAAAATAAATAATTAAAAAATTTTAAGCACTCCTAATGAGCTGTTACTAATGACGGGACGTCATTAACTAATGGGGAGGGTGATGTGTACCGATATATTTAAAATACAAGATTCCTTCCTTCTAAAGATGATTCGGGCAGAAATTAAACGTCCCCTAATTGAGTTCAAATACCGCTTCCTAGAGTCTAAAAATTTTAATCAGCAAAAGATAAATTGCATTCTAGCTTCAGTCGAACAACGACGCTAGTCGTTCGAATTTCGATAAGATAATTGTAGCAAAAGAAATGCTATGCACAACATTTCTAAGGAAGTTTAAATGGCAAAAAAATCGTGTGAACGCCTGAGTCATCTGAAAAATCTTAAAGAATTGATTGGACGAAAGATTTACATCCTTGGTCCTCTTGGGCCAATGGCGGGCAGTCCTTACAGCGCAGGACGAAAGAACTGCGTTTGGGAGTGGGGTAAATGTGTTTTTTAATTTTAATATGAAGTCAGATCTGAAACGATTAGTACGAAATTATTATATTTTGGTCACCGTTATTGTCATTGAAGTGACCCGTTGCTGTGCAACTAAGCATGTAAGTTCAATAAATCTATTGTCTTTTTATCTGTGTTTATTTCATTTATATGTCTGCGTCTAGTCCAATAATAGGTAATTATTGGGTTCGTAAGTCTCCAAGGTAAATGCCCCCAAAGGAATCTGACCTCCAGATAGCCCGAGAAGAAGAGGCCACGTTTTTTCATCCCTGCAAACACCAAAAGTTGTCATCGCCACAGCTTAGAAGAATGTTTCTAACCCCTGCTAGCCTATAAGTATTCGCGTCTCTGAAGCAAGATCTAATTGTGCCAGGGAAACAAAGCTCTGAGACGTAAAAAAATTTATAGTTCGATAAATCTTAATTCCTCATAACTTTTGATGGATTAAATTAAATGAAATAATTCAAGGATATTCAAAATCAGCATTAAAATACAATTCGATTAATATGTGTATTAGAGAAATTAAGGCATCCGATTCAAATGTAAGAAATAACAATAGGAAAATAAACCTGTGCCATTCATATCTGATTTATTGAGTAAGCCGGGTTTTGTCCTTGACTGGTAAGAATACGTTTGGTTCAAATACTAATTTTTCTATCACAACCCATAACAAATATTTTCTTCAATGTTTCTTCAATGGTACAATAATACAAATTCTAAAGCTAGTCTATAGTCCTAATACTATCAAGGTGGCCTTAATTTGTACTTGTGTACAAACTAATCATGACATGTCCTTTTAAGAACCAAAACGAGAGTCAGTCATTGAACTGAGCCATTGTGCAGAAGTGATACCAAATTAAACGTAAAAAAATAAAGAAAATCCTAAAATGGATTGTTGCTTTATCTTAAAAGGGATTGATCCTAAAACGGATTGATAATATTTTGATTCTATAAAAGGTGTCCTTAATTGGTTTGCTTTTACTGTACCAAACCTCCTATATTATTTTGTGTTTTCAATAGAGCGCTAGTTTTGTATAATCATAAAAGCATAGGGAAGCATAATTAGATGGTTTATTTGTATTGGTTATATTGATATATATTAAATAGGCTGCGAAGTAATAATTTTTGTCCGTTTTAAGTTTCAACTTCGTTCTTTGCTTCCCTCGGAAAAAAAAACTTTGTTTTTTAAAAAATAATCTTTGTTCGTTTTCGATTAAAATTTAATGCAGAAACAACGCTGCCATGATCTTTTTTATTTATACGGAATAATGTATGCTCGTTTTAAGTTTTAATGTCACTTCTTAATTTCAGTTGAAAACTTATTTTTAATATAATTTCTATTTATCACCGAACTAGGAGAGATAAGACAGCTCTAAAAAAATACTGCAAACAGCCTTGACAGCTAAGAAAAATTTTAGTCTATAACATAAAGTTCATCAGCCATACTTCAAAAAACTTTCAATTTCCAATCGAAGGAGCTCCTTTCGAATTTTCTATGACAATTCTTTCTATACGAAGGGCCTTGGTTAGAAAAAAAACATTGTGAGGATATTGCCGTTTCCTTAAAAAAATTCAAACTGACGGAATTCACCCTGGGTGCTTGGCTTTTGTTTTGATTCCGGACCATCAAGAATCCAAATTTTTAATTTTGTTAACTTTTTATTTTCAGTTGTTAAAACTTGATAAATAGATAGATGTTTTTGCCAGATAATCAGAAGCCGGAAGTGAGTTTTAACGAAAAAGGTACCTGCTTGTCTATCATTAATTTAAAAAATAAAGTTTTTCTGAGGGAAATAATGAGTGAAGTTGAATCTTAGATTGAACAAAAATCATTACTTTACAGCCTGTCCAATACACATCAATAAAACTACTGCAAGTAAACCAACTGGCGATATTTCCCTATGTTTGTAGGATTATAGAAAACTAACACTTTATTGAAAAAACAAAAGCCAAGCATAAAAAACAAGAATATTGATCTAGAAGTCGAGAGTGAGTGCACAGTCTCACAACAACAAACTAACCTATAACGCTTTTATAGTCTTACGCGAGCTGTTATATCAGTAACTTTCAGTATACAATTAAAATTACCTTAAAAACTTGGGCGTAAAAATATATATTATCTTCAGCTTACTAGGTTGCTAGCTACCGTTGCAACCCGGATAATGTTGTCGTTCTTAACTATAAACCTCATTAGATCCTCTTTACTGACATTGATCTCTTATATATTGTTTTTTACTAGGTTTCAGCCATCTCTACAGCCATGATACTGATGGAAATTTCATTATCCCTATTTATGTTTCAGTTAACATGGGCTAGGTGTCGTTCTTTATTGTAATATGAAAATACATCAAAATTGCAATTTTTTGACAAAATTTATTCTACTTTAGAAAGTATTTTATTTTTAATTAAAAAAGTGACTAGATGTAGCAATTTCCTTTAAAATGAGCTATTTATTATACAGCTCTCTATGATTTTCCATTGCCCAGCTAGCTGAGGAGGAAGAAAAAGCAGAAAGAAAAAAATATCCCGTTTGTGGAGAATAACGTGGTTAAAGTCAATTTCTTGAATTTCAAACCAATATATTTTCTTTGTTATTCAAGCCAAAGGGCAGTAAGTTTCCTTTATAGGGGTTTTTGACAAGGCGGTTCTAACTGTGTACTTTTTGTTTTGATCTGACTCTTTTTTTAGGAGTTAGGGGTTTTTATATTTCTTAGCATTGGACGTGATCGTCCCTTACTAGGTTGCTAGCTACCGCTGCAACCTGGATTCCAATGATCGTCTTTTAATAGACAATTTTAATATATTGACATTAAATATAAAAAATTACAAACAGGAAAAAGCCTACGGCTTTTTCTTAGTTTGAATAGTATGAGACGAATTTCATGGAATCAATATGTGCCATGGCTTGTTCTTTACTAGGTTTCAGCCATCTCTACAGCCATTACACTGATGAAACTTACATAATCCCCATTTATAATTAGCCAGCCCGATTCCTTATATAATTTGTTTAGTGTTAAGAAATTTATTATTATATCTTATATGTAACATATTTTTGATAGGTTTCCAATAGTACAATGAATATGTGACAAGCATACCCGCTTGTCACGCGGGTTACCGGGGTTCGATTCTCCGTCAGAGATAATTTTTCATGTCTTGACTTTAAATATAAATGTACAAGCCTATGCTGTAGTTAAGTTGCCTATGCAAGATAGTATAAGAGGTCGTTCCTTATTATAACAGGATATCCAACCATCCATAATAATAGGCGGTAAGTGAAGAGCTGCCTTTGTTAACAGAGATGATTTGTGAACAGAGATGATTTATGATGATTTCTTAAGGAACATAATTAAAATTTCTTAATGTAATAAAAATAATTTGTTTTAATTACAAAAGGTTTTTAACCCCATCAATATCCTTTAAAATGAACCATTGAACAACTCTCTACGATGTTCCAGTGCCAAGCTATCTGTTGAATTACTAACCTATACTATAATTAAGTGGCGTATAAAATTTAGTATAGGCAAAAGGTCGTTCTTTATTATAATTTCCTTTAAAACGAGCCAATGAACAACTCTCTACGATGTTCCAGTGCCAAGCTATCTGCGGAATTACTAACCTATACTATAATTAAGTGGCGTATAAAATTTAGTACACGCAAGAGGTCGTTCTTTATTATAATTATAGTTCGCTCTTTAATATAATAAAAGTTGATTTTTTCAATTTTTCCGTAACGTCACTAATTACATCATGTACGGTTATTAGTACACAAGTGGTATTAGACCTTACGTCACATCACTTAGTACTTCATATACGGTTATGATTGCTTGAAAAATCAAATATCTTTGAAAATATGAAAAGACATTTAAAATGCAGTTTTGTTTTAAAGTGATTCTATTTTTTTTTTTTTTTTTTTTTTTTTTTTTTTTTTTTTTTTTTTTTTTAAGGGACTAGAACTTTTAATTTCTATTCAAATAAACCTTCTCGCAAAATTTAGGACCTCTGGGTCGATACGATCACCCCTGGGAAACAAGGCAAATAAACACGCATCCGTGATCTTTCTTCTGGCAAAAAACACAAAATTTCACATTTTTGCAGATAGGAGCTTGAAACCGCTACAATAAGGTTCTTTGATACGCTGAATCTGATGATGGGATTTTCATTAAGATTCTATGACTTTTAGGGGGTGTTTTTCCCTTTTTTGAATATAAGGCAAATTTTCTCCGGCTCGTAACTTTTGAACTGTTTAATATAATTAAACAAACCGATTCCTTATATATATTTTTATTGTATTAACGAATTTATTATCATGTCTTATAAGTATCTGATGATACTTATACGTATCTGATTATACGTGTCATCAGATACGTATCTGATGGCACAATGGGTAAGCATACTCGATTGAAAAATGCAGTTTTTCGTAAAAAAAAGAATGATTTTGTTTTTAAAATTATTTATGTTAATTATGAAAGGTTTTAAAATACATCAATATCATTTCCAATGAGCCATTAAACAGCTTTCTATAATTTTCCTGTGCAGAGCTAGCTGAGGCGAAAAAAAAACGGAAAAAAAAGAAAAAAAAATGCCGTTTAGGCAGAATGCTGTAGCAGCTGCCACTTCTCTTGATTTTCAAGACAACACATTTCCCTTGCTATTCAATCCAAGGGACAGAAAGTTTCCTGTATAGGGGTTTCGGACAAGGTGGTTCTAATGGTGTACTTTTAGTTTTGATCTGACTCTATTTTTAGGAGTTGTCGGTTATTATATTTCTTAACATTGGACGCAATCGTCTCTTACTAGGATTCTAGCTACCGTTGCAATGCTAGCTACCGCTGCAATCCCAATAGCTACCGCTGCAACCTGTATATCATGGTTTTAATCGATTGTATCTTGGATCTTTCAGCCACGCAAGCGTTCTCTTTTTCAAGATTGTCTCAACATGTATAATCTTTCATATTAACAACTTTGATTAATGACGCCGTGGTGCACGCGGCTAACACGATCAGCCTTTAGCCGAAAGGTTGGTGGTTCAAGGCCACCCGGGGTTGATTTCTTTTAGTTTTTAATTCAGCTGTCAATTAGTATTAGTACACTGATTGTGTACTAATAACCATATATTACGCATTCAATGACATTACATAAAATTGCAAAATTACGTAACGTTACTCATTACGTCATATATCGGTGTTATATCGTCATATCGGTGTTAGATTTTACGTCAAGTCAATTATTACTTCATATATGGTTATGATTGCTTGAAACATCAAATATC
Source organism: Artemia sp. Kazakhstan ARC1039 (assembly GCA_029168905.1). NCBI lineage: Eukaryota > Metazoa > Arthropoda > Branchiopoda > Anostraca > Artemiidae > Artemia > Artemia sp. Kazakhstan ARC1039. Next base: position 13,767 of record JAQQPU010020323.1, read on the forward strand.
TTTGAAAATATGAAGACATTTAAAATGCAGTCTTTTTGTAAAAAGACATTCTATTTTTAATCTTTTTTGTTTTTTGATTAAAAAAGGCACTAGAACTTTTAACTTCTGTTCAAATAATCCCTCTCGCATGTCGACCTCTGGGTCGACAGGATCACCCCCGGTAAAAAAAGGGCAAATAAAAACACATCGGTGGAAAAAAAAATAGAAAATTTCCCATTTTTTCAGATAGGAGCTTGAAACCCCTACAGTTAGGTTTTCTGATACGCTGAATCTGATGGTGTAATTTTCATTAAGATTTTATTACTTTTAAGGGGTGTTGTTCCATTTTTTTGAAAATTTTCTCAGGCTCCTAACTTTTGATGGATATGAGTAAACTTGGTGAAACTTATGTATTTAAAATCAGCATAAAAATCCAATTCTTTTGATGTATCTATTGATATTAAAACTCTGGTTTTTAGAATTTCAGTTACTATTGAGACGAGTCACTCTTACTATACAGTTCGTTACCTCGAACTGTTTAAAATGGACTACATTTTGGCATGTACTCCAACTTTTTGCTAATTTCTGGATTGAATTGTTGGAAAGCAGGAGCCTTGCGCACGTTTGTCTGTTTTGAAGTTTCAGCGGCATTGACGTTCCTGCCTACATTCCTTGATGGCCCAGCTTTATTAATTCTTACTACCCCTAAAGGTTCTTTAACCTTTTTTCAACGTTAGTTTTATGTTTGATTTTATCTTCATCGCCTTCCAGGGTTTTCTCTTTACCTTTCTCTCTTTTCTCTTTTACCTTTAAATTCTTTTTCCTTTGCGTTAGAATTATCATCTGATAGCTTTTTTAATATATTGTTCCTCCAAAACTCTAAATCTCGGTTAATGTTTTCTTCTATTCGTCACTTTATGTACCATAGTTATTAAATTTAATTCTGAAAGCAAATTTTATATCGTCATAATAAGAAACTAAGCAGTTTCACTACCGTATTGCTTCTGTTCTCAAATAAATATGATAGCAGTTTTGTTGCCTTTAATGATTTCAATCACCATAAATAATGCCAATTTATCAAAGGTGAGTTTAGCTACTTCTGCAAATTGCCTCATCAGTTGGCGTCGATGGATCGTTGGATGTAACTTCCTTACTAGTATTTCAGGGTTACTATGGCCTTTAGGAAAAATCCAATGATCCGATGAATCCGATGATTCCTGATGTTATAATGTACAAAATTACAAACAGGAAAAAGCCTATGGTTTTTTTTATTTGGTATAGTGAGAGACGAACCTCGAAAATTCAGGCAGCTAACTTCAATTCAAACGATGATTTTATCATCTTAACTTTTAGTTACTATGTGCCGTGGTTTGTTCATTACAAGGTTTACAGTTATATCCGATGAAACTAGCATAATTATAATAATATTTATATTTATTACATTTATACAAAATTATATTTATTACATTTATAATAAACTGTATCGGTCCTTTATGTATTTAACTCTTTTTCGATATTGTCTCAAATGTATATATTTTTTCATAATATACAAGCATTGGTGGCTCAGTCAGTAGAGCGTAGGTCTTGTAATCCTAAGGTCTCGAGTTCTAACCTCACCTGGGGCAATTCTTTCGTTTAATTATAAATGCATGATGCTGGTTTCTAGGAAAGTAAGGTTTTATTACAAATTTTTAGTCGCCTAGTAATATTCAGTTATTATAGGTTTTACAGTTCGTTCTTATATGTAATTGCAAAAACAATAAGCTACAAGGCCAAAGAACGACATTACGATAGAACAAAGAACGAAAATCCAAACAACAGCAAGGCCTAAGGCTCTGGCTATTATTACAACATTTTGCATAAAACTG
>JAQQPU010020324.1:2867-15611 GCA_029168905.1 Artemia sp. Kazakhstan ARC1039
AAAAAAAAAAAAAAAAAAAAAAAAAAAAAAAAAAAAAAAAAAAAAAAGCATAGTCCCTGTGCATTATAAGTTGGTTTCAGAATTAATGGATGTCCAATGTACAAAAGTAATGAAATATATTTTAGATAATTCATTAGCTAGAAGAGCCGACTTTTAATGTTCCTGTTTAAATGTTTTCCGAATTCTAGTCACATAGCAAAATTTGTCATGGATTTGATTTTGTTATGTCATCATATCTAAGCCCATTTTGTTTTATTTTAAACCTAAAATTAGTATTCAGAAAAGGAACTCCTTTATTCCATCAAAAGAATATGTAATTATTTACCAAATAACGTATTTGTTTTTTAAACAAAAGCAAAATCAACTATTACGTGGAGTTCTAAGAAAATCGGAAGGACTTTTTCAGTTTGATTTAGTGAGTTACTTTCTTTGCATAAAAAAACTAAAAGTCTTGTGAAACATTTGAGGAAGGTGGCCTAAAGCTTGTGGTTTTAGTGAATGAACCAGTAGTAAATATAAAAAAGGAACTGTAAGAAATAAAAAGCTAATAAGTTGTGTTTTTTATTTTTGGTTATATTAATGTTAGTACTAATTTATATTTAATATTAAAATCAATTTCACGATATGGAGTCCAAAATCGAACAAGGTTAAATGAAGATAAGGATGTCCAATTTATGGGCGAGTTACGTTGCCCCGTATTTAAATTTCTGCGATGTTCGGTTAATGACACTTGATTCATTTCAACCTCAAATAATTTGATCGTTTGAATTTCCTTTAGAAAATAAAATTGGATAAGTTTAAGTATTTAGGAAAATGCAATCCCTGTAGCCCTCCGCTCTTTACGGTAAAGTTTAGTTTTTAAATCACATAGGTTTAGTTTCAAAAAATACTGTTTTATCTTACTACCGTTACCACAATAATAGAAAAACTATCTAACCCTAGCACCCCACTGCCGAATGAATATTTCAACTTTGAATATGGAATCATCCGTTTTTAGCCGCATTTCGAAATAGTTGAAACTCAATGCAGTTTACTACACTCATTCACCAATTTCTGATACATTTCAGTTCTCTAAAAACATAAGTTTCTGTCATAGTAACAGCAAAGAAAGAGATTGCTTTTCTATGGGCTGTGACTAAGAATGTGCTTCCGTTTCATTTATTTTAGTCCCTGGCATATTATCTTGAGTCGATAACATAGTTACGAATAGCCCCAATTTTTATTTATTAAAATATAACTGACATCTCCAACTGACGCCCACCCTTCTGTATCAAAACTTAAGTCAGTAAACATAAAAAAAGTTAAATTCCATCTGATTGGTAGTCATATACGATATTTTAACAGCAAAAAATTTTTAATCACAAAATTGTTTGCAAATAGTTTGTAAAATTGTACAGCAGTAGCGACCCAAGTCCGGCTTGTTTGATTTTCTTTCTTTTTTCCTCGTTGATACTAAAAATCTACTGTACTTTTCCTTACACTTTGGCCTCGCATTATTTTATTATCTCTAGAAAATTGTTACCAAAAGTAAACGATCCTTTGCTTTTGAAAGGAAGATAAAGTGGCTTCACCTTAAAAAGAATTTTCTTGGACTGGAGCTCTTAAGTACTGAGCCAGGTGCCCTCCTGCACCTTGTGAAACGATTTGCACAAAGAGAAAAAGAGAAATCACTGTCCAATTCTTTCATGTTAAGAAGTTTGCTTTCATTATATTGGATTGTTTTAAAACCTATTTTTGCAAGGTAAACCCGTACTCCTTAAATATGTATTCATTGAAAGTCCTGTGAATTTGTTTACCTAACAACATCTTACTTTTAATATTATTCAATAACATAGTTACCATTCCTGAATCAGTTTTAAATAGTTATTTTTTTTCTCACTTGACAGTTTTATTTCAAAAAGCGGTTTTGAATTTTTGTTTACTATGGACCGTGGTTTGTTATTTACAAGGTTGCATCGATCGCTGCAATCTGTTAGCTTGCGAAACGAATAATGCAGTAAAATATAAAACAAACAACATTTTTCAAAAACAAGGGGGGATGGTCACCTCCTATGCCCCCCTTCCCTAATGCAAAGTCTCATCTATAATTCAATGAAAACAAGAACACTAATCATTGTCAATTTTCTTAAAATTTTGTCATATTTTGAGCCGGTATAAAGATCACAAAACTTAACTCTTTTTTTTGTGAAATCGTAAGCCTTTAAGAAGAACAAACATTTTTTTGACTAAAAAAGTTTGTAGAACTCAACTTTCTTTTTGTATTTGATTGGTAGAACTAAAAATTGATTGCTTGAGGGGAGGAAAAGATTGAAAACTAAACAAAACAGAGAGCAGCAAAAAATTCAATGAAAATAAAAAGGAATATACAATATTTAAAAAAAGTAAACAGCAACAGATAAAATACAAAAGTGAAGAATAAATAAAAAGAAGTCTGGTTAAAACCGAAAAGAATAGAAATAATAGGCTACACGAAGAATAAAACAGTTCGACAGACAACATCCAAATACTAGAAAAAAGAAAATGTATAGTACTGAATTTAAAAGATTAATAGCACAAGATAGGGGACTTTTATCTTATAGCCACAACAATCAAGAAGTGAAGTTAGGTTAATCCTAGTGAAATATACCTAATTATGATGAAAGTAAAATAGTTTTGTAACAAGATTACGGAAACGAAAACTGAGAATTATGGAAATAAGGCCCCACAAAACGTATTTTATTAAATGGTTTATATACTTCCTTGTTAACTAGTACACATTCAAGAATTGAAGTTAGGTTAATCATAATGATGTATACCAAAATATGATGAACATTTAATAGTTTAGCGACAAAACTATGGAAACTACAGCAAAGCATTATGGAAAGGGGGCCGCCCAGACAGCATTATATTGAATACATAACCTAAAATAGCTTAATCTAACCAAAATACCAACTAAATATTTAAATAAAAAATAGCTACAATATAGTTTCCAACCGAGCCAAAGCTAATATTGTCTGGTATAAAGACCACGAAAACCGGATATTGTCTCATGTTCGCGATACAAAATATCTGAGTGGGGTGGCTTTAAGAAACAAGTACCCAATAAATCAAACAAATAGAAGCATACAACACCTAAGAAGAAAAAAGAAAAGAGTCAAGATGAAAAACAAGATAAAAATCATTTGCTGATTGCTGGAAAAGTGGCAAGTTTCAAAGCATACAAACCGAACTTTATTTTTATTTTGATAGGCTCTGACTCTGTTAAAAACGAAAAGAGAAAAACAATTGTGCACAACAAAGTGTCAAACATTATGATAAAAATATTAAATAGGGTAAAAACTTAAAAAAGTGAACGAGAAAGAAGTACACAACACCCTAAGAGAAAAAATAAAAATAGGAGAAGGTGGAAAAGACAAGAAGGATATCATTTGCTGGTTAATGTAAAATCGGAAAATTTCGAACCACGGGAAACAACTTTCCGTTAGTTTGAAAAACCTATTGCGTAGTTCATAAGTGGCTGAAAAAATAAAAATAGAAATGCAATATTGCAGTTAGGTTGTAACATTTTGGTGTCTCGAGAGGTTTCAATGCTTAAAGTTATCCCAGAAAAACTAATATAAATAACCTCATCCCAAACTAATGTAAATAACAAATAAAAAAAACCTTTTTTACTAAGCTGTAATAAGAGTAGTCTTTGTATGAATTGTAATAAAAAAAAAACACCCACAATGTTGGAAATTGACTAGCTCAGTCATTTAGTTCATGTCACATTGTGATACAGAAATAAACATGGCTGCACCCCATAGTTATGAATAAGATAATTCATTAGAGGATGGCTTGTTTTTGATATGTCTGGTTTTGAGACAAATAATAACTCTTTCACGCGAAAGCTTATATTACAAGTTAAGACAATTACTTAAAGTTATTTCATTGGATCCTAAGAGAAAATATGTGATAGGTGAATTTAATCGCAGGGGAAAGGTACTGGTGGTAACAAAGCAAGGAAACAAATCCAAGAAATCTTCATTGCAGGACTGTATTCATAAAAGATTCCTTGTGGGGCCTCGAATCTAATATATTCTAAATTCTCCCTCCAACGATTCATATTTGAAACTACACATCACCTCTTCTTGGGTCCTGCGACGGTCCAACTCATTTGGACCTAGTCTCTAATACCAAGAGAACATTTTGAACTCTACTAGTGAAGAATTTCCCCTCTTCTTTACCCAAGCTGTTACCCCAACCCCTACCTTCAGGGACGACGATATTTTACGCCTTTAATAATTTCCCCTGTACTCTTAAATAGCTTCTCACCAAGCTTACAAGCACCTTATTCCCATCGGATTCCTAAGATGATTATCCAAGATGGCTATTTTCTTCTTTAAATTCGAAAAAATATTCCAATTAGATGGGCAAGCTTTTCATTTAACTCGGTATATAGTTATTTCAGATATTTTTGCCACGCATAAAGCCAAACACAACATTTTCATCAGAGCCCCACAATATCTCTCCCCTCCCCCATTAAAAAATAGATTCTGGGAATGCAAACGTGTAATTGATGTCTCTTATCTTATTTATCTTGATTTGATTTTATTTATTTGATGTCATACTCTATAGTTTGATTTTAATTATCTTGCCTTAAATTTTTGAAAGTCATGTTTTCTTATTTTTTCAAGAATTTCAAGGGCTTGTTTTGGTTTAGATGAAATACATGCATCGCGGGTTTACCTTAATAGACCGAAGGATCGATGCGTTCGAATTCTTAGGCATCTTGCTTGATGAGGATCTTTTCTTCAAGAATCATACTCACCTTTTAAAATGAAAGTCTCCAGCCAGATGTCTTGGTTTACTTAAAAAACTGAAACACATTTTTCCACGGTCAATTCTTAGAATCCTATTCTAAATGTTAGTTCGGCCTTAATTTTCATACTGTTCTATTATTTGGATGCCAACTTTTCCCTCAACACTGAAGCCACTTTCATAATTATATGATAAAGCATGGACTCTTACACAGGATACTAATTGTTCCCTACTTAGAATCTAGCTTGACTTAAGATCTTTTTATTTTCTATCTTGTGCTTGTTTCAATGTTTTAAGGTTACATTGCAGTAGTAACCATGTACACAGTTCGGGACAAGATTAGGGACGAGATCGTATAATACGACCAAACACATTATATTTTGGAACTAGATATTCAGGGACGAGATCATATAGAGCGAACAGACAGGTTTCTGTCTCAACACCCATTTTCTGGACCAATCAGAGACAACGAATACAGAGGGTACTTAATATACAGTGCAGTTTCAACGAGAGATGACTTACCAAAGACGTTCATCAATTACAGCGCCGGGGACATGACTTACCAGACAGGTTTTTCTATGAGTCAATACCCGACACTAAAGACATTGAAATAACGTGTTCAAAGATTTAATGGACTTTCTGTAAAAATACTTGTTTCAGCCGAAGGGTCATGTTTTTTCGTAAAAATTAAGGTGCAATAAATATTTCTACATCAGTTTGAAAAAACAACTCGAATAGATAGCCTTTATTGATTAATTATTCGTATTCAAGCACCAAGAGATTTTTGGTAAGTGAATATACTTATTCTTCTATTATAAAAACGATACTTTTTTCATTATAGCTAGCTTTAACTATCTGCCATATGGGCTTTCTGATTGACAGCCGACTACATATCTACCGCAAAATGCACATGCTTTGTAACAGCCGTTCAGATATAAGGAATTTTGGGTAAAATGCGTCTTAAGTGCTTTGCAAAAATATCGCTTATTTGAGACTAAAAAATTGATTAAAGAGCAATGCAGAATATCTTTAACGTATTGGGGGGGGGAGGGGGGCTTTGGTCTTGTGGGGGGGATGAGGATTATTAATATTCTGGATAAAAACCCGACGGAAGTAATAGGCAAAATTGTGTTATTTTTTTGCTTATATTGTATTTAAAATATAGATAGGCTAGGGTCCCATCTTGGACTGGTAGAATTCTTTCTTTTTATATGAGATTAAGCAAATGGAATTTAACCCCATAAGTTTTAAATCGTGTCCCTCTCATAATTGAAAAAAAAACATACATTTTTTTCTTTTATTTTATTTAGTGAGAGATTATTGTGTTGTATTTTTTTTATGTTACATAGTATTCATATTATTGACTGATAGCTTAATCTTTTTCTTCCTCGTCTTAGGGGCTCATGTTTCTTTTTTACAAGTTTAAGCAGATTTGAAATTATGGTCAAAATAATTTATCCCCATAAGTTTTAATTGTGTTTTTTCCTAGTTGAAAAAGCATACATTTTTTTATCCTGCATGGTGAAAAAGAGATTACTAGCCCTATCTGAGAAACTTACCTGGCGAAAAAAACTGAAAATTAATTTTCATTCAAGGAATTTGATGGTCAAAGTCATCCCGACCAAAATTGACCAAAGCTCTAAGGCGGGTCTAGCACCCCTGATGTGGAACTAATTAGATCAATGAACATGGGCAAGAGGAGTGTAATCACCTATGCCATGTCATAGGCAGGAAATTTCTGAGGAGTTACCAACAATTCCTAAAGTAAGTGCCTTTATCAGATAGTTACGTACATTTGGTAATGGACTAATTGCGGGTTGTGGGAAAGAGGAGGGGCGGAGAGGGTGCAAAAAAACTTATTTCCATTCTAAATAAATGAAAATCGTTAATAACCCCATATTTTTTATTCAAGTTTATAATGCAATTACAATTTCGCATTGCAAAATTCCCTATTAATCTAGTTGATTGTTATTTAACTCTTAATTTCAGCTGAGTTAAATTAAAATGTCTTTTTTTAACTCGCTAGGAAGTGATTATCTTCCATTTTGTGCTCTGCGCGGAGGAGTCCAACTCTTCGCCCCCTGGCCAATCAGACACGGAGTCTTGTGGCTGTGATTTGCTCGCGTTTGGATACCCGTTTTTTCGATCTTGCCTTGTTGTAAGCGAGACATCCATTTGTCGAGAAATTAAGTCAAGTTAAAAAAAATAGCTATTTTCCATTCGCACTATGTTTCATTATTCATTCGCGACTGTTTAAAAACTATATTCAAAGCTACAATACAGTTCTCCAATTACGAAACAAGAATGGGTAGATATCCTGAAACTCTTATTTTGGTAATTTCGTAAATCATGAGTAAACTCATTTCTTTCTTTAGTTGTAGCAAAAAGAGTCTTTCGAGATTGTTATCATTTTAACCATTTTAATTGACATACAAAATAATACGTTACATAGCAAAACCCGATCTAGGCACTTGCCTCAAAAAGTAAAATCAATACATATTTCGTGGCTATCTTAATTAAGCAAACTGCACGACGCGAATGCCGTGTATTTTAGCTTAGCATTCTTTCAGAAAAAGAGACGATTTTCTTAATTATTAATTGGACAGGGGGGTTTACACTTACGCGAAAATTGCACAACGCGAATGCCGTGTCTTTTAGCTTAGCATTCTTTCTGAAATAGAGACAATTTTTCTTAATTTTTGATTGGACAGGGTGGTTTACACTTCTCAAACTTTGATTAAGCTACATATTCTTATTTTTTCCCTTAATAATTTTAAATCAGCTACTCTTGTGTGTGTGTATTAACTCATTGGCTAATTGTTGAAGAAGAAGAAGAGGGGTGGAGGGGGACAAAAAAAAAACTTTTTCTATTTACATAATGACCATAGAGATGATTATAAATTTGTTTTTTTGACTTTATAAAATAGTGAATATTTCACATGGAAAATAAATCCTGTTTTTATAGATTAACATTGATGAACTATCGCCAGTTCAAGGAACATTTATTGGCATTGAGTCTACACCATTATTAACACCGCCAGTGGATTTTCAGTATAGTGCACTAGTTGATATTGATTTAGAATGGCAACGGGACTTCTTAAATAATTGTTTTGGGGATATAGCTAGCCTAGAGGACCTAACTTGTGACATAGATATGAATGAGGACCCGGAATGGACAAAAAGGCTTATGAATGATTATTTAGGTATATCCCCCCCCAAGTGCATCTAAACCAGGTTCGCATGCTACCTCCATTGACAATGCTAATTGATATAATAATCAAATTGTGTCACATGACAATGCTGGGTGGCTACATAAACTATCCCCAAACATGCTGGAAGGTAACCTTAGTGAATGGGGGGATTTAACATCGACCCCCACCCCCACTATTGCAATTGAACAGAGTGGTGGTGATGGTACTATTAAATCGGGGGATTTAATGGCACCCCCACCTCCACTATTGAGGTTGACCAGAGTTTTTATAGTGAAACATTAGCGTCATCATTAAATAAACTACCAGATTTTTTATTGTATAACTCTGCCTTGCACCATAATAATGTCTACACGGCCGTTTTCGGTGACCCCTTTAATTCTTTAATGTCAGGAGGTATAGAAACAGACCCCTGGCTGTTACTCATTCCTAATTTAACAAGATTCAAGCCCTTCTTGAAAAACCCATGCGGGTGTGGGGAGAGAGGGACAAAAGAGTCAATGGCACTAAAAATATATTATTTAAATGAAAATGCGAGCGAACTTTATTCAATATATTTGCATATATAGATGTTAGCAATTCGCCCGCATTTGGCAAATTATAAGGTTTTTCTGGATTGGGTCAACAGCATCATAACTAAACTGGACAATTATAATGAGGGAGGCAGCGGGTCGCTTGTTTTATTCATAGAAAATTTAAGCGTATATATTTGTAGATTTAAAAAAGATTTTATTTTAAGAGGTGGTGCTGAAGGAGCGGGGCCGTGCTCTAAAGTTTTAAAATATCATTCAGATTTAGAGGGTTGCCAAGGAATATAACGAATCTGTTTCGATGCGAGGCTACAGTGTTTCAAGTATGCATGTTTGATTGCGGCCTTTCGACCCCTATTGAAGAATACTTCTAAGAAAAAGTTGGATGAATTGGCAGCTAATGGGGATGGGTCAAAGTTTACTAAAGTAGATTTCAATTGTTTAAATGGTCAATCTCCCATAACACTAAAAGGGATAGATATTTTTGAGCGGGTAAATGAGCATTTAAAGATTGGCGTTACGGAGTTACAGTATGAAACAGATTTTGAGGAGGGTCATCGTTCTGATGAAAAGGGTGTATTATTTCTAGTGAAGGCTCCGTCTATTGAATCAGTGAAGCATTGGGTCTGGTTTCTATGCACACCTGCTTCAGAGCCTGATTCAATTGGACATTTTAATCGAATTACGGATATTAGTAGAGTTTTAAGTGAGGGTAAACGTGGGGGGGGGGTGTATACTACTATTGTCCAACATACCTGTTCAGATTTCGTAGTAATTTAAAGCTAAAGCATCACTTGAAACACTCTACACGTCATGGATACCAGGCTTTGGAAAATGTTATCGGAGATAGGGCGATCTTGCGTTTTAAGAACTTCCAAAACTCGCCCCTGTAGAGCAACAAGATCGGTTTGAACTGCGAGGCCAAACTCACAGACGTTTACGATTCGTCAAACCCAAATCGTGATAAAATACATGAAGCCATAGGGGTCTCTTACGCTCACGCTCAAAGAGATTCTAGTAATACCATGCACATGCTGGATGCAGTTGAGTCGTAGGGTGGGGAAGACTTAATGCGCACGGCATTGACCAGTCTTGTTAAAACATCGAATGGCACAATTTCTCGCCTGCGCTATACACACTATCCTATGGTTCTATCACCAGATGACAGATTGACCATTCAAAATCGTAAAATATATTGGGTTTGCAAGGGAAAATTTGATGATGGTACTGGGGGAAAGAGGAAGGTGATCAATCTTGACCATTTATGGCAGGAAATTTCATCGGGAGGAAGTAACTTTAGAGAAGTTGCACATCAATCGTGCAATATAAACGGTAGTCAAAAATATTTCGTACCGGTTTTCATAAACAATTCCAATTACGATTTAAAGTTTATTTTACCGACGTTGGCCCGCATGGCCAACAGGGGAGTTGTTGATAACGCATGGGTAGAGGGTTCTTTTTCCTATAGTATCATACCTAAATCGTCAGAGAAGCTGCTGCTGCTAGAATTCCTATGGAAAACAGTAGACAAGGGTAACACGTGCCTGAATAAAATCCATTTTTAGACTCTGTCAGTTTCTTCCCCAAGTCTCTAAGTAAATTGATTCAGGTACAGAAAAGCGATAATTTTGATAGTTTCCCCTCCTCAAACAGCGCTTCCTGGTGATGAAATGTATTTTTTATTAATGTGTAAGAGCATATACGCATATAAATACTACAACTCTAGCTCGAGGCTAAATGAGGTGACATTACCGCCTATTTAAGCATTTTACAATTTTCTTACGAACAGTCAACGCACCACTGGTGACTATGAATTTGCCAAGAGGGTTCGGGCAAAGGTAGGATGTAAAAATGGGTGGGATTAGTGTAAACTGTACTTGGCTAGTGATGTATTGGCTCTTTAGGACATTGTGTGCAAAAATATGGATAAAATCTGGGGAATTTGGGTTGGATTTAGGGTGTTATTTTTCCACTCCTCATCTGATGATGGACTTGATTCTTAAAATTAGCATAGAAGAAATAAGTCTGATCCCCGATGTGGATCAGCATCTATTTTTAGAGAGATCAATCAGGGGAGGGTATGTTTTTCATGAGGACCGTATCATGAAAACTGATCCGACCGCACAGCACACCGATGAAAAGTCAGATGCCGTTTTTCTTATATGAATTCCCTTTATCCGTCGGCGATGTCTCACTACTGTTTTCCGTGTGGCAATTACAAATGGCTTAACAATCCTTGTGCTTTGAATTTCCCCAACATTGCTAACGTTGAGGAGGATGGGGCGCAAGGATGGTTTTTTGAAATTGACGGTGAAATACCCATGGAAATCAATAACTCGGTAAAAGACTTTGTTTTCCCGTGCATAAATAGACCCGTGGGTAAGGAGTCTCTGAGTCCCTATAATTTATCTTTAGCAGAAGATGGGAGTAAGCACTTGGTCCCTTCAAAATAAAAACTTATTGCTGACTTTAACCCGAAACAGAATATTGGTGTTCATCATGTGTTATTGCGATGGATGGTGTCCAATGGCTTCAAAGTCACAAAGATACATAGAGCCCTCAAATTTGAACAAAACCCTTACATGAAAACGTTTATTGACACCTTTGTCAGTAAACGTTCACAAGCGAAAACGAAGGTTGAAAAAGAAACCTATAAGCTCATGTTGAACTCAGCATTCGGTAAAATGTGCTTTGACATTGTATCCAATCCCGAAGATTGTGCTCAAATCATGGCTGACCCAAACTTCAAATCTTTCACAGTCATAGACTCTAATATAGTGCTCCTACATCGCAAGAAAGAAACGTATTTTAAATAAAAAAAATTGCAGGCGGGAGTGCAATAACGGAAACTAAAAAAAACTCATGTTGTCATTTTATTATAATGTATGGAAGGTACAATAGCCGATTGAGGGAAAAGTTCAAGTGTATTGTGGAGACACTGATTTACTCTTGTTAAAAGTTAAAACGGAAAATTTGTTGAATGATTTGGAAAATTGAGAGTACATTAGCTCTTGGATGGACTACACCAACTGGAATGAATCCCTCTATCCAGAGTTCGTGAAACGCCAGGCCCAAAATCAATTGTTAAAGCTAAAATCTTAAACGGGAAGCGATCTGATATCCAGTGGTGTATTTTTTGGGCCGAAGGCAAGCATGCTGTCTGAAAATGCACAACAAGGATATCAAACAAGTTTGCAAGGGGGTGCCTAGGCACTTTTTAAAAAATAATTTCAATATGAGTATTTATACAAACTGTGTGAAACGTAGTTTAGTCCCAAGAACGAAAGTCATGGAAATTCGCTCTTTATAATTTAAAAACTACACAGTTAGAGTTGAGAAAAACGCCATGTCGGCCATATCAGACAAAGTTTATGCACTTGAGGATGGTGTGAAGGTACTAACACACGGACACTACATGATTTCCTGATCGATTTGAATGTAAAGAGTACAGAAAACAACTCGGTTTTGATAAATAAACCAAAATTCATTTATAATACAAGGTGAGTGGTGGGTGGGTGGGTTTGGGATTTTTTTTTATCAATATTTATAAATGTTTAATATGTGTGTGCTTATTCTAGGCAGAGTTATTTCTTCATAATTTACTGTTCCTGGCCCGCACCCTCCGCAGTGTCCATTTCAGCAGCCGCAGTGGCCGCCAAGGCCTTTGGCTGCCGTAGTGGCCTCCCCCGGGGTTTTGGGGGGACCCCATTTCAAAGGGAAAATGTTGTTTATGAAATGTATTTTTTTGTAAGTAAAATAAATAAAAAAGTGCGGTATTATTTTAAGTGCATTTATTTGTTTAATAAAAAAGTGTTTTTTTCTAGTGCCTCTTTCAAATAAACGTTGTTTTTTTGTTATAAATAAATAAAAAAATCTCAATTAAGTGTATTTATTAAATATAAAGTGCTTTTTTCTAATTGTTTTATAATTTGTAAAGTGCTGCTTTTATGTTAAAAATAAAAATAAATGTGATTCTTTATTCGTTTTGTTCTTCCTCTTCTTATTATTCTTGAACGAAGTATTAGTAATAGGGAAATTATTTAGTCATTAGACATCTATCGCTTACAGTTAGTTGTAGGTTTGCTGTTGAAGCGAACAGCAATATGTATCAATTTAAAACACCATTCAGATCGTTTCTGTTTGGTCCATCAATGTCAGGCAAAACGACACTCTTAACTAAAATAATTGAAAATTGTGATAAAATGTTTATGGAAAGGCCAAAATAA
>JAQQPU010020325.1:0-15609 GCA_029168905.1 Artemia sp. Kazakhstan ARC1039
TTTCTACTCTGCACCAAAAGAAGCAGTCTAAAATTTGTCTCCTTACACTCGAATGCTTTGAGGCAAAAGGACTATCTCGATACCTTTATAGCTATCGTCAAATAGCTCCCAGCATCTCACTGCAGCCAAACCAGAGAAATAGGACGGAGGACGGAGGAAAATGGACGGAGGAAAATAAGAGGCACGAAAAAAACCCACTGAAAAGAAAATTTTTGAAGCAACAGACTAGAAATTCAATGAAACCAGAACACACTATAACTGAAATCATTTGTCTGGGAGGACGAAAGTTCGAGTCCTGGTGTAATTGGTTATTTGGTTTGGAACGGGGTCAGTGGCATGACTGTAAGGTCAGCAAATAAGAAATCCAAATTCATATACATATAAATATATGTATTGTCTCTAACAATTGTTTCGAGTACATTTGAAAACAATCATCATTGGAAACATTTATTTCCACCAACACAAATAGAAACAATTTGATAAAAGCTTCTTGAATCTTCTTATTCTTCATCTGAAAAAATATATTAAGTCCAATTAATATTATTCCTTGAAACAAATGAATATCAAATATAGGTTTAAACGAAAACGATAAAAGAAAGTAAAAATACTACAAACAGAAATATGCATAAACTAAAAGTATTACATATTATATGCACAAACTAAAGAACAAAGTATGAACTAAACGAAAATAGAGTCAACGAAATTGAAAACAAAAGTTTAAACTAGACTGCAAGAATAAACATAACAAGTAAAACAGAAATTATAGTGAAAGGTACCACATCTTCAAATTCGACTTTCTCGACCAAAACTGAACAAGAGATATTAGAAGAAAATGCAAAAAAGTGAACAAAACAAATTGTATAACACCAAAACTGGAAGAATTAAAAATCTAAAACCAAACAACGCGGAGAACCAACAAAAAATAACAAACAAATAAGTAAAAATATAGCAAAAATAAAAAAAAATTAAAAAGCAAAGAATCTAATACTTCATTTATTTTTTCTTATGGCAAGTTATGTAGTTTAGAAAATTATCTTCTTAGATATAAATCCCAAAAATGAACACCAATAAAAACGCTTCTTATTAAATGTTAAACAACTTCTATTAGTTGCCAATCAGACAAAGTTAATGCAAACTCAAACTTGTTCTCCATATTCAAGCCCATTAGTTCCTCCTCCCCTACTATGGTCGTGCCAATCCGACCCCGAAAAAGCAGATATGGGGTATAACAGATGATTCCAACTAGGTTGAAAACGAACAAACTCTTCTAGTAGGTATCCAAAGCACTAGCATTTAGGTATCCATCAACTTAGGAAACCCTCGCTTAAAACTATGCTAGATAATGCTAAGTACCATAAAGTGTTTGATCTTGACGGCAAGCAAATACACTTTTTGAATTTTGATTTTTTGGCTTGATTTTAATCGAATTAATTCTAAATTAATTTTGGATTAATTTAAATAAATTAATTTTGACTTTATTAATCAACTAATTATATAAGAATAATTGAATTAAATTTGAATCAATAAATTTTGATTTTTTTCTCTTTTTTTGTTTGGATAACCTTGAGGCACCTATACTTTCCAATAAGATATTATATTTTTACGCTGGATTTAGAATTTGACCCCTTGTTTCGACTAAATTAATTCATTTCGCAAATAAAACGAACATGACAAACTTCATTGGATTCATTCTAGATTACAATTTTTCCGCAAAAATTCCACTTTGGGCGTTTCTTATTTTTTTAAAATCATGTTTTCTATGCTGATTGGTGCACATAAATCAAAACCAACAGCACAAATGTCTAGATTTTGAAGTTTTGTCCATTGTTTGTTTAGGGCTAGACAGACGTAGCGTTTCCTTCTAACATTTTTAGATCGAATATGCGCCAATATTAATCCGGCTTTTTCACAGAATAGGTAGCGTATTCTGGCAAATCATTTTAAATTTCTAAAACATGCAAACCGAAGCAGTTCATAAAGCAGTTTATTAAGTGATCGAGTAAGAGGCTCCAAAAACATTGTAGGGAGATGTCCTTGTAAACACATCTAAATAAAAGATTTTTTGCCCACGGACGAATATTAGAAGTTAGAGTGATGACAGTGATCAAATATGGCTCTGAAGCATGGGCGCTCCGAAAAGCGGATGAAGATTTGCTAGATGCATTCCAGAGAAATTCCTTACGGATAGTTCTGGGTACCCGGCTGACTGAACGTATTTCAAACAATAGGGTGTACAAAAAATGTGAATCGATACCGCTTTCTAGGGCTATAATGAAAGAAAGGTTGAGGTGGCTAGGGCACGTTGTGCGGGCGAAGGATGAAGGATTGCCGAAGACTGCCCTTTTCGGCCAACTGTCTAGGGCAAAACGGAAAGCTGGTCGTCCTCGTCTGGGTTGGGAGGACGTCTTAAAGAAAGATTTAAAGGAAATGGGAACTTCCTGGGAGGGTGTAAAAAGGGAGGCTTTGAATAGATTGGGATGGAGGAGGAGCGTGCGTAGCTGTGTTGGCCTCAGGAAGCTTGGTGCTGCGGTGAGTTATTAGTAGTAGTAGTAGACCCATTATAGATCTATTCATACCTAAAAACCGCAATTTTCTAAGATTTTTAATTGGTCAGTTCAAAATTATGAAGTTTTTTTGGGCCGTGACGATTTTTTGTCAGTATTGCCACGACGAGCCGTAAAAATAAATCGGCCAAACTAATCACCACTACACCTTTAAAGAAAAGCTACGCTTTCTTAACATTTTCAGTGTCGTGTTTAACTTATTTTTTGCTAATTTCCAACTAGTTTTCTTTTCAATTTTGGCACCCGTTACTACCAAAACTAAAAAAGGTGCATTCTTGGCAAACTTTTAAATTTCAAATAAAATGATGCCCAACAAAAACAATTTGCAATTAAGCATATGAAGGGAGTATTCGTGTGGTAAGGTATGGGTGTCACCCCTTATTGGTGCAAAAATGATGCTACACCACTTACTGGAGGGGAAGCCCCTGATGGCGCCAAATATTATAATGGGTTGCCCGCGTTTACCACAACGGTTCTGTAAATATAGGATATATCAGTACCCCATTTACAATATACCCTGCCTCAAACTATGATAATGTGATCGAACGGTCAGACGGCCAACTCTAAGGCCAAGGGTACCCACCCTGGGCTACCACTAATATTTCTAACTATCTCTTTGGACTCCACCTACGCTAAAAAGTCAAAGAAGCTTACTGTACAAAAGTACAAAGAAGTATAAAAGAAGCAAAGAATTTTTCCCCTAGACCACTCAACCGCGTGTCTGCAGCAGGCGGTAGGCGAATTTTTCCAGCCAATCCAAATGCTTACCAATTACCACCTTACTTACAATGAATCGGCAATATGCCCCTTCTTTCACCCCCCGACAATTTGGAACAGACTTGTTATTTGAAAACAACTTTCAGCTATGGTGAATCATCCCTAACTACGCAATTAAAACCCCGTCGTTTTTAACAACCTACGCAGTTAAAGAAAGAACAATGGCGCAGCCAAAATTGAGAGAAAATTAATAATTACTACCAAGGGCATAAGGGAATAATTGAAGAACCCAAAGAAAAGAAACAAGGAAGGACATTTATCTGAAACAAACTAGGACCAACGGTCCCAACAGGGAGCTAGTGAGTTACTCCACAAATCTTATATTCAAAACATTCCAACACAGTTAGAAAATCTCTCAAACCTAAGTCATCCAAAAAAGCTCAAAATGAGCGCTAGCCTAAAAAGCAATCTTAGTTCTGAAGATGGTATAAAATATGCATGTATTGAAAAAAATCAGTTGTTTTGTGTTTGAAAAACGCTACCATAGCCCAGTCTCTGGCTTTATTTATGGAAATGAGGGAGCTAAACCATAATGCCTTGAATTTAAATTTTTCTTAATCAAGTTAACATCAAGTTTCATATTCTGAATTTAATTATCTGCAAAAACGCAGTGGGGGTTACGAAATAATTTACATAGTAAAAGAAAAAGAAGACTGCAAGTAGAAAGTAGAAAGGAATCAGAAAATAGAAAAATAAAAACTGGTTACAATTTACAAAGTAGAGGAAAAAGAAGACTGTAAGTAGAAAGTGAAAAATTAGCCGAAAGTACAAAAGTAGAAATTCGTTACCAATTTACAACGCAAAGGAAAAAAGAAGACTGGATGTAGAAAGCGGAAAAGTAGCAGCAAGCAGAAAAGTAGAAATTGGTCACCAATTTACTTACGTAGTAAAAGAAAAAAAAAGACAGGGAGTAGAAAGTATAAAAGAAGCAGAAAATAAAGAAGTAGAAACTGGTTACAATTTACAAAGTAAAGAAAAAAAGAAGATTGGAAGTAGAAAGTATAAAAGCAGCACCAAGCAGAAAAGTAGAAACTGATTACCATATTCATCACTATCAGTATCTTCTTCTGTATCAAAAGAATTATCTGGAACCTTGTATAGACGGATCAATTGCTGGAATATGAAGAAGGGTAAGAAGGAGTAAGACAAAAGATTTAATTGAAAATTTTTAAACGACTTAGATTCACTCTAAACGGCTTATTACTATTGTTACAACGTGTTATTAGGACTGTTATTACAGTTTATTTTTATTTATTTAATTCGTATTATTAGAACATTAGAGCGTTAGAAAATTTAATAGTTTAAGCTAGATATACTAAATGCTATCAACACGTTTGGCCCTTTTTGGCCTAAATAGTAAATAGCTGAGTCTCCCTCTTTTAGTTAAAAGTTATGTGTCGTGTCCATGTTCTTAGTATGCTATTTTTCAGCAATCCTGCGGATTCGATATTTCAAAGTAAATCAGAGAGAAAGGAAGAGATAGAGAGAGAGAGAGAGAGAGAGAGAGAGAGAGAGAGAGAGAGAGAGACTCAGCTAGACTTTTTTGTGTAGCATGAATACATTGTGAGACCAGAGTACCTCATTTGGCCCTTTTTTGGCCGTTTTCAAGGAAATTAATATTTTTCTCTTTTCATGTGCATTGTCATCCTCTCAACACAGAAAAAATAAGTTCTTGGCCCTTTTACGACCCCGTTTTAGGTGGACCCCAAAACTAACTCGATTAATTGAACTAATTTTTGGGATTATTTGACATTTATCTTTTTTTTAAAGAGTAAATTGTAGCTATATTATTAAGCTTAGAAATTAACTTCCAGGTTCATTCTAACCCCCCCCCCCAAAAAAAAAAAACAATTGAAACTGAGAAAGTCAAAAGGCTTCATCAAAATCTTAAAGAATCTAGCCAAATAGCAACCCGTTAT
Source organism: Artemia sp. Kazakhstan ARC1039 (assembly GCA_029168905.1). Classification (NCBI taxonomy): domain Eukaryota; kingdom Metazoa; phylum Arthropoda; class Branchiopoda; order Anostraca; family Artemiidae; genus Artemia; species Artemia sp. Kazakhstan ARC1039. Next base: position 5,261 of record JAQQPU010020325.1, read on the forward strand.
TCCTCTTCTAGAGCAAGACCAGAGAAATAAGAATGGGACTTAAAAGTGCAAACCGGAAAGCCCATAACCCTGAATAAAAGAAGTAGAATTCATAGCTATTGAGTGGGCATAAAATCAATGTTTCAAGGCATTCAAAACACCACATGATTTTATCAGTCAAACCTCCACCCATGCACCAATTCTCTTCATTTACCTACAAGCCGCTATACTATATGTATATACTATATTACATATACGCTATACATACTATACGTTATACAAACTATATATACTATACGGTATAATATAGTGAATATAATATATCCTCATTTCGCATTTGACCAGTGAACAACTACGTCGGACTAACTATTACGAAAAAAAGAGGCTAGGAATATAACTACATAATTCCATAACTATATGTAACACACAGTTACGAAATAACTAATATAACGTATAGTTACGAAATAACTATAAACTAGATAGGAAACTTATTTATATTATTTTCAGATGAAATTACATACTAGTTCTTTTGACAAAGTGAAAGAGATGAATGCTCTCGAGCCACATAATTTTTTTTTTAGTAGCAACCACTTTTAAAACTGAAATTGGAAAGGCAGGCCCAAACTAAAATCAATATTCAGTAGCTTGGAAGACCACTTGAGACAACAAAGCTTGAAAGTAAATATGTATTTTTACACTGTGAAAATAATTAGGGTGATTTTACAGTGTAAACGGGGTCACATTTCGGACTGTGCTTGCAAACATTAGGGTGCAACCTAAAAAATAGAATACATGGAATTTATATGCGCTTCCGAAGTTTGTCTCATTATGATTTTCAGAATATAATCCCTTTTGAGCTGCACCCTGTAATACCCGTTAAAAAGTCAACCCTATAATACCCGTCTAGCCTATTCGAAGGCCGTAAAACATTCACCCATTTATACACAAACTGAAAAGTACACAATGAGGGAGATAGAGGGAGGGGGAAATAGACAAAAGTAAAAAAAAAGACAGGAAAGAAGGATCAGAAAGACAAAAGAAGAGGGGGGGGGGTCTCACCTTATTTGGGTCCTTAACGATTAAGAACTTGCCATCATCTTGCTTCATGCAAAGATCAATAATACACCGAAGGATACCCCATGCGTTGTCCATATTCAAGTTGATTTGATTGGCGAAGTCAGTTGGCCTAAATTGTTGGATACCCAAAACCACATGAGATCCTGGATCTTTGACAGAGCGTCGAGAAACATACCTAGGACAGAAGAGAACATGAAATATAGGCTATTGAAACATAATTCCAAAAACACAACCACAAATATATCCAAAAATCACATGAGATCTTGGACCTCTGACAGAGCGTCGAGAAACATACCTAGGACAGAAGAGAACATGAAATATCGGCTATTGAAAATAATTCCAAAAACACAACCACAAACATATCCCAAAACCACATGAGATCTTGAATCTCTGACAGCACGTCGAAAAACATACCTAGGACAGAAGAGATCATGAAATATAGGTTTTTGAAACATAATTCTAAAACCACAACCACAAATATATCCCAAAGCCACATGAGATCCTGTATCTCTGACAGAGCGTCGAGATTCATACCTAGGACAGAAGAAAAGATGAAATATAGGTTATTGAAACATAATCGAACGTTTCTTTTAGTTGACGGGGATGGAAACGGAGAGAGCACCCGCGGAGGGTCACTGACATTTGAGTCGTGATTCAATAGACAGTGACTTGCAGTCAAAATAAAACTCATATGCAACATATTTCATCAATTATACAAAAAATATAAAACAGAATCTTAACGGTTATGTAAAGTCTCATTTCGATGGGCTCCATCCAAATTATTCCGTTATGGTGGCGCTTTTTGCAACTTTATCATTTCCCATATGTTTCAATCGGCGTGGTTTATTGGTCAAAAGTAAAATATAGGGCGGACCAAAGCCAACCAATGTAATTCATTCTGTTTAGCAAGTAGGTTTGACAACTTCGGTCTACGGAAATTTTCTTTCCGACGGCTTTCTGATAAGATTTTGAAGTGAGATTGAAAAAAGAAAGAAATAACGACTGAGCAGTTTCTGGCACCTGGTATTTTTTTCAGGTTTAGTTGTAAATCTGAAAGGATTGTTTTATAGTCAAATTACCAGTTTTTTCCTTCAAGGATGCTTGCACAATATAGTTGATTCGGGTTAGCTAGCCATTTTTAGGGGGATCGAAAAACGTTACAAAAGAGTCTATAAGGTCTTAAACAAGGTCTATAACAAACACATCAAAAAGTTATATTGGCTTCAGATTGTTTTCAAGGTCTATAACAAACACATCAAAAAGTTATATTGGCTTCAGATTGTTTTCCCTAACACATAGATTCTTTTCATATATAATTCTTATCACTATATAATATAATTCATATAAATTCATAATTAATACATATTATTTAATTCTCATATCTAATTCTTTCATATACAATGCAAGTTATATAACTACAACTAAGTTCATGTTTTCCCACACAATTTGTATGACCAGTACAAGTTGCATAAAAGACGTTGTTTTTCCGTTTCATGTATGAGGCTAACGGCAAATTTTGTTGGACTTATGACTTGTCTATGTGCTATTCTTGTCTCTTGAGCTAACAGAGCCACCTGATCTCCATCGATGTCTTTTGATAGGTATCCGTCTTGAACCTTATGCTGCTAGCGCTGCTGGTGGTGAGGTAAATATTGATTAAAAGTCCTTATTGGTTCTTCTATCATAATCATCAGTGTTATTAGGAGGAAGGGGTAGGACAGAATTGACTCGGAATTCTGCTCATTAAAGGATGCCTTTATGTTGAATGCTGCCAGCCGTAGTTGAATTGCTCTGGATTTCAGCTTCAGGGTTTCGCACCATTTTGACAAAGACAAGAATAACACTTTTCGCTAATATTTTCCCCATATACTCAGTTGAGGAGCAACTAGAGGCTCGGGAGAGAGAAATGGCATTATAGGAACTAAGACCTATGCTTTCTAAATTAAGATTTTCCCACATTCTTACATTTTCTGCAGAAAATTTGTGGCTAGAACACACTTATTGTAAAAACCAACAATTTTTCAAATTCTTTAAATAATGTCAAACCTCTCCCTTCCATAGTTTTTTCACCAATACAAGTGCCAATTGTCGCTGGCTAAAGTGAGGGTTAAGATTTTTCTTTTTCTGCCACTTTAAACTTAAATACAGCTCCATGTATTGTGTGAAATACATCACCCCCTTCCATTTTTTTTTCTAAAAAATCAGCTTCGGGACTTGAAGAGGAAAACATTAAAACATATATGCATATGCAGATGTAAATAAATAAAAATAAAAAACGACTCATATTTCATGTGGTCAGACCCAGGTCAAGTAGGCTTGACTATAACTTCTGCGTCTCGTAGATTTTATTTTGTAATGCTTCCTCTTTTTCTATAATGGAACGTCTCTTCTATCCCATTTCCTTCACTTTGATTTCTTTTAACATTCCTCACTTGTTTTTTGTGTTATTGGCATTTAAAAGAGAATACAAAAACGAAAATACAAAAACAAATTTTAAATAGTAAAAAAACTTACCCGTCACATGAGGATTTCAGAACAAGTCATTAAAAAGCTATATACCTATTATAATATAATATATACCTATATACCTATTATAATAATAAAAAAAAAAAGCAGTTCTGTGTCACGTTTATTCTATTTCGCAATGCTTTGTTGTTTTTTTTTTAAAGAGTAACCTCTTTTTCTTTTTTTTTCTTTATTTTAACTTGCTTTAATACTCAATAGTTGGCTTCTGCGTGATTGGTATTTAAAAAAAAAAAAAAAAAAAAAAAAAAAAAAAAAAAAAAAAAAAAAAAACACACAAATGAAATAAGCTTCAAATAAAGAGAAATCACTGAAAACCTCTACAAAGACATAAATAATAGGATAACAAAACCTTACCCGAATTTCATTTGGTCAGAGCCTGCCAGTAGGGACTGAACTGTCCATTTAGCTAATTTGTTTGCATTATTTTTTAATTCTTGGGCCAAGACAGCCCCCCGCTGAGAATCAAGCTTCTGTCGCCAGTCAACACCACCACCAAACTAAAAGCAAATTAGATATAAATTATTGTTTAATTAGCATTTTATTTATACTCGTATTCTACTTTTTCGTTGTCCTCGGTTAGTAGCAAAAACCCTCACAACTTGGCTTTTTGGGGGCTGCTGAGCGAATGGGCCGGGGTGTTTTTTTTTTTTTTTTTTTTGGGGTGCTAGGATTTGGTTTTTAACAGTTTTTGGTGTTCTATTCCGGAGAAAATTAAAAAGGCTTTTGTACCGTAAGGGTTCCTAGTTCATTTTTCATATTACTCCTACAGAATATGCTGATGGGAGATTTGTTGTTTTTTCGATTTTTTGAACGGTTGTTCTTTTTTTAAATACTGAAGAGTGTGTTGCCAACCCGCTCCAAATATTTTTATAACTATTGCATTTAAGTTTATACATATTCTTTTTTTATAAATTAAATTTTATTGTCAATATAATTGAGTTCAGTACTGTCCGACACATTAATGTTGCTCCCTGATTTTCTTCACATCATCGCTGGTTACACCTGTTTTTTGAGACCATAAACTCAACCACGTTGAAGATCAAGCTTCTGTCACCAGTCAAAATTACCCATCTACCAAACTACCATCATACCCATCTACCAAATCTACCCAAATTACCCATCTACCAAACCCATTACCCAACATACCACCAAACTACCCATCGTTATCCACCACATTAAAATATGTTCATCTTAGGGTTAAAATGCCGATTCATTCTTTGAAAAGGAACAAGTTTTTTTTTTTTTTCATTTTCGGACAAAAACACATGGATTTATAGTGAAATCAATTGCAAGCTTGACTTAGTTCTTTATGTTAATAATTCGTTCTGTCTTTTTTGTTGGATATGTGTGTACAATAGGAAAACATAACAAGAACTAGTTTTGTTATGGAAAAAATAGTGTACAAACTGTTTATATAGCAACGGTTTTATAGCCAATAGTTTCAATGAAAGGAAACTAAAGCTGATCAAGTCCGTGCAAAACAAAGCTGAAAAAAGACTAACTATAAAAGGCATGAAATAATATAAAAAGTATGCATTAAAAAAGCATAAAAGTAAACTAAATTATATAAACTAATAAGAACAAAAAAACAAAACAAAAAGTATACTTTAAAAAAAACAAGCAAACATGATTAAAAGCCAAAACTGAAAATATTTGAAGATATAAAACATAACTTTTACAAAATTAAAAATAAATAAATAAATAAAAAACATAAAAAACGCCCTAAAACGAGTTTCAGATCAAAGATAATTTTTCTTTTGAATTTCAAACTTAAAATTTTAGTTTGTTTGGATGTGTCACGTTCCATACAATCAATGATGAATCAGAAAAAAAAAACAAGAAAAAACTGAAGCACCAAGAGAAAATGGTGATTAGTATAAGGTAAAATCCGTTGGTTACATTTTAAGCCCTTTTCTCATTGAAAGAATAAAGAATAACCAAACATACAACATACCTCCCGAATACTGCGAGTTTTAAATAAGTAAAAAGAAAAAACAATAATATGATTTTTCTCCTGAGGTTTACCTTTTTTTAAGTTTAAAATTATAAGTGACAAGGACATCAGAATCGAAACATTCTCATCCCCCCCCCCTGGCTCCATCTTTGATCTATTCGCACCTAAAAACATTGGTTTCTCAAAAAATTTATTTTGGTTGTTAGACAACTATTAAGATTTTTTCGTTGGGTAAATTCTCTCCGTTGTTGCCACAATTGAATCGTGAAAAGAGGCGAGCGAAAACTTTTCTTGTTTACAAACGAGTCCAACCAAACGTTTTTAACACCCAATTCATCTGCAGCTAATCGTTGACCAATGCAACAGTCAATCGGTGATAAATCATCATATTCAGTTGGACTATTGAAACAATATAGGTTAGTGGGAATATGCAGAAAATAAGGAGTATATGTAATATTTTTAAATCAGAAGAAAATAAGGATTCTATTGACATGTCAAATACTAAAGAGATAAATATAACAGAATAGGATAGCCTCAATCAAAAAGGATAAGGATCCTCCTGTGTCATTGCTGGCACATGGGGCGTCGAATCGACGTTTCAGTTGCTGGGTCTTTTTTTACAGGAACAAGTTGCAAGCTTGTCGCCCAGCCTTTTCTTCGGCTGGGATCGAACCCAGGGCTACGTATTGCCAAGCATGAATTGAAATTATCAATTATTTTGCACTAGATTACATCAATACATGACTAATTGTAGATAGAAAGAGAAAAGCCAGAGAAATAAAGAGCATTAATCCACTGGACTACAACAAGGTTGGATAGCCCTAAATGGTCTTTCCAAAAAGAAGTTTTTGTAGGTAAGTCAATTAGCTAATAATTTGAAGTTTTTATTCTGGGTTAATGTTAATACTATCCATGGTAAGGCTTAGCTTAGACACATCACAGTGTTGTCTTTTGCTACATCAGTCAAGAAAGTTAAACTCCTTTGAGCTCCACGAGGATAAATATTTTTTTTCCCATCATTATCTACTAATTTTTCACACACGTTCCTCATTTTCAAACATTGAGCCCACTAAGCGAAAAACTAACTAACTGCACATGAAGGTTTTTTTCATGAAAATTGAGTTACCTGGTTTTCCTGTTTTTTTTTTGTTTTTTTTTGTTTTTTTTTTAAGACGTATACGGCTCAGTTAGTTCCCACTTACTAATTTGAAGAATCAGACTTCATTTTAGTGTCCTTTGTGCTTTAAAGTTTTAGTTGCGTCACATCCGGCAAAAATCAATGATGAAAAAAGAAAACGCTGACTAGTATAGAGCAGAATCGAAAGCCTTTTCTCAATTAAAAAAGAAGAAACAAAAATGGCTAAGAAACCTCTTGAATGCTGTGTCTGAAAAAGTCTTATGTATTAAGACTGTATTATTTCATGTGGTAAATGAAAAACCATGAGAAGGTAAGAAATTTTATTTCTTAGTGTACAGTTCATTTTTGGATGTAGATGAGTGCAGGTCTTCTTACTGACTTTGCATGGCATTAAACGTTTAAAGTATGTTGGACGCCAAAAATCGAAATATTAAAAAAAAAAAAATCAAACCAATCGGAACATTGGTTTTGAAATAAGGATTTCCGGTACTGTTTCTCAAATATTTGAGAGAGATACGGAAACTAAGCTTATCTCTTCGAAGAGATAATACAAAAAAAGATCAGTATTCAAATTTATTTAATTTCTAAAAAGTTAAATTTTAAAGCTAGGGCATTTTACAAAATATAGCGAATTCAAAAAATCAAAACTTCATAATAGAAAAAGTCACAGAAGGAATTTTCCTTTGGAAAAACCAATATAGGTTCCAGTTCTTAGAAGACCAAGATTTGTCCATCCACGCCAGAAAAAAATTCTACCTTTTCTAAAAAAAAAAAAAAAATACTACTAACAACTCACCGCAAAACCAAGCCGCCTGAGGCCAACACAGCGAAGTACGCTCCTCCTCCATCCCAGTCTATTGAAAGCATTCCTCCTTATACCCTCAAACGAACTTTCCATTTCCCTTAAATCTTTCTTTATGACATCCTCTCAACCCAACCGCAGACATCCTGCTTTCCGTTTAGCCGTAGACGGTTGGCCGAAAAAGACAATCTTCGGAAATCTGTCATCATTCATCCGCAGAACAAGCCCTAGCCATCTCAACTTTTCTCTCATTATAGCTCTAGAAAACGGGGCTGAACCACAGTTCTTTCGGGGCTTTTCGGACAGCCTAGTCTTTTAAATATGGCCAGTCAGCCAGGTATCCAGAACAATCAGTAGGCAATTTCTCTGGAAAACATCTAGCAAATCTTCATCCGTTTTTCGAACTGCCCATGCTTCAGAATCATATTTGACCACTGTCATCACTGTAGCTTCTAATAGTCAATCTCAGTTTGCAGACTTATATTCCTATTCTTTCAAACTTTTTTCAACTGTGAAAAAACACCTTCAGTCTTGGCCATTCTACTTTTAACATCTACACTGCTCCCAACATCTTTACTAATAAAACTACCAAGGTAAGTGAAGCTGTCCACCTGATCAATCTTTTCGTTCCCCGACGTCACCATTTCATCTTCACTTTTCGTAGCCTTAGCGACTCAGTCTTCTTATTAATTAATTTTCCAACCTATTCTGGCACCCTGAACTCGCAAAACCTATAAAAGTTCATTCATTTTGCTCACACTTTCATCTAGGATGCTTAATCAGCATAATCTAAGTCCAGGAAAGTTTTTCCTCTCCATTTGATTCTGTGTTTTCCCATTGCCTTTCCTGTGCTCTTTAAAACAAAGTCCATCAAAATATTACATATAAAAGGGGATAGAACACAACCCTGCTCAACTTCTGATTGAATACGAAACCAGCTGCTAACCTCATTTCCTACCTTAACCGCAGCAGTGTTATTCTCGTACGCAACACCAATCACTTTAATGTATTTGTCTCGTATACAATACAAAGATAAGACCTTCGATAAAGCTCTTCTATCAACAGAAACAAACTCTTGCTCATAATCTACACAACTAAGGACTAAAGGGGTTTGAAGACTCAGTCACTTCTCAATTTGAACCTAAGAGTGAAAAATTTGGTCAACACATTCTCTACCTTTTCTAAAACCGCATTGTTCTCCTCTTATAACTTTGTCTACAGCAAGTCTCTGTCTAAAAAGTATCATATTACTAAGTAATTTGCTACCTACAGAGACCAGACTAATGCCTCGATAATTACTAAACTCACTCTTATCACCTTTCTTATACAGTGGTGTAACTATGGTCTTCCTAAAATCACTAGGTAGTTCCTATTTTTCAAAAATCGTATTCGTAATCTCAATTAACTTACTTCTAACCTCAGACGCCATATTTAAGAAACTCATTTACTACGCTATCAGCACCCGAAGCCTTCTTTTTTTTAAATCCTTTTAGTATTGTCGCTAATTCTTCCTCACAAAACAAGTCTTCCTTCACATCCAAGGTATCACACACTTTTTTATATTCCTCTATATCTTTTCCTGCAACTCTATCTCGGTTTAGCACACTTTCAAAATGTTCGGCCCATCTCTCTTAAAGTCTTTCCTTATCATTAATTGTAGCCCTGTTTTTATCTTTATCTGGGGCAGGTCCGGATTGACTACTCCCTCTCAATTTGTTAACATGCCAGTACAATATTTCACTATTATGCTGTCTAGCTGCATCTTCCCGGTCATCGGCAGTTTTATCCATGGTCCGCACTTCACACCTCCTTAATTCATATTTTAATGCTTTCTCCATTTTCTTTTAAATAATTTCTAAGACCACACTGGCTAATCATGATAAAACGAAACAATAGTAAAGAAAAGAGAAAAACGAGGATTATACAAGCCAGTGAAACATATGAACTAAAATGCAAATATTTCGGTCAAGACCTCCGCTTGACCGTCCTCAGTGCAGGATAATAACATCAAAATTACTAATAAAACCATGGATACTATAAAAATTTTTTTTTCAAACCTTGAAACGAAACGCAACTAAAATTTGAAGACCCTCTCCATGTAACGGTGAAAGGGTAACTGAATGAAAAAATACAGTACTGAATGGGAATTCAATTTTTTAATTTATACAGAGCATTTTTAAAAGCTAAACGCTTTCCAGGTAAAACATCATCAGAGATTAGGTTAGGTTGCAAAATGTGATTTTTTTAATATTTAAGTAAAAACGATCAGAATTAATTAGTTCATTATAAATAGGGCTTAAATAAGTTTCTCCCGTGTCTCTATTGAGAGCAACCTTTCGGTGAATGTACTTTTTTATCTCAACTGCCTCCCTGAAAACTTGGATGAGACCTTTAACAGGGGCAATAATGGAGGTGTTATCGAATAAAGCGAAATGGTGCGGGTTGTCATACACATGCTGAGCCAAGGCGGAATCAAAAGTCTCAGGCCTTTGGCATAGCTCCATAGCTTTGTCGATTGAGGACCTGTGTTCCAACAATCTCTCCCCCAATTGCTTATGGGTTCTTCCAACATAGAAACAGCCGCAAGAACATGGAACCCTATAAACACCACTGCCCAAAATAGGGCTCGTTTTATCTTTACCGCTGTTAAAATTGTTCTGGATTTTATTAGAATTTCTGAAGGTGACATTTAAGTTATGTTTTTTAAGAATTCTTTGCAATTTGTCACCTATGATTGCGTCAGATCAAAATGGCTTAAAATTGGCGTCCGATCGAAATGAGGAGTGACACCATTGGAATTACCATGGTATTTCAATGGTAAACTTCAGATAGTCCTACGTGCCTCTGGAGACAGAGGAGGGTTCAACATCTAG
>JAQQPU010020326.1:0-15609 GCA_029168905.1 Artemia sp. Kazakhstan ARC1039
TGTCTTTCTCGGTTTGTGTGTCTGAATTTACGTATTTGTATGTGTTTCTGTCTCTCTCACTCTTTTTGCCTGCGTGTCTGGACGGGTGTTTGCACATTCCAATACATGTCTTTCTCGGTTTGTGTGTCTGAATTTACGTATTTGTATGTGTTTTTGTCTCTCTCGCTCTTTTTGCCTGTGTGTCTGGGCGGGTGTTTGCTTATTCCAATGCATGTCTTTCTCGGTTTGTGTGTCTGAATCTACGTATTTTTATGTGTTTTGTCTCTCTCACTCTTTTTGCCTGTGTGTCTGGGCGGGTGTTTGCTTATTCCAATGCATGTCCTTCTCGGTTAGTGTGTCTGAATCTACGTATTTGTATGTATTTTTGTCTCTCTCACTCTTTTTGCCTGTGTGTCTGGGCGGGTTTTGCTTATTCCAATGCATGTCTTTCTCGATTTGTGTAAAAAATAAAAGAAATTTAAAAAAGAAAAAAAAGTTGAATAATTCCGAAGTCCAAAAACAATTTAGTTAAAAAATAGTTTGTTTTTCATGAAAAAATATTGAATGAGAACCATCAGTCCTCATCAACAGGAGTATGGGTATGCACAAGAATATGTTTTAAAATTTAAATCAAAAGTGTCATTCTATTTTTCTGATATGATTTAGAGATGTAAAAAAAAAGTTGAAAAAAAGTTAAATAATTTCGAAGTCAAAAAAAATTTAGTAAAAAAAAATTGTTTTTTATGAAAAAATATTGAATGAGAACCATCAGTCCTCATCAATAGGAGTTTGGATATGCACAAGAATATGTTTTAAAATTTAAATCAAAATGTCATTCTATTTTTCTGATATGATTAAAGAGATGTAAAAAAAATAAAAAGAAAAAAAAAGTTGAATAATTTCAGTCCAAAAAAATTTAGCAAAAAAAATAATTTGTTTTTCATGAAAAAATATTGAATGAGAACCATCAGTCCTCATCAATAGGAGTAAGGGTATGCACAAGAATATATTTTAAAATTTAAATCAAAAGTGTCATTCTATTTTTCTGATATGATTTAGAGATGTAAAAAAAAGTTGAAAAAAAATAAAGTAAAAGCCAGATTTAAATATCGTTAAATGCTAATTATAATCACCAAATCATACCAAATCCGAAAGACATATTTGCAGATATCTATAGGAAAAAAAGGATTATGTTTTTATGATAATTCAAGAATAATGTATATTTACTTACCAACATATTTCTTTTTTTGTTCTCCATTAGAAAAACGAATAAATTTGATTGTAATAGGCTTAACACAAGTTCTATTAATCAACTGATACAGAAAAACCAATTGCATCTTAATTTATACTGGAAAAACATGAGTATAAGGCCTCTGGGTCAAAACTAGTATTTTTACAAAGAGACCACCTTTGAATACACAATTTGACGATCTCTAGTTTTTGGTTATTGAACTTAGAAAATATATCTGCCAGGTCTTGTACCGTCCGTATCAATTGATGCATGTCAGGGAACATAAACCAGGCAAATAGCATGGTAAGGAGCATAAGCCCATAGAAGTATTACCTATATGAGAGGGGCTACTTACTCTCTTTGAAAAGGTGTAGAGCTTCCATAGAATAGCACAGTGATTCCTAGGGAGGTCGTAGAAGTATAATGTGACACTCTACTGGCCAAGCTATACCAACAAATCGCAAGGCTTTAATTCAGTATCATTCAAATCTATAGATGTATCCTCTACTCTAGTTGCACCTAAATCATTGAATACTTCATGTGATTACTTCACATTTTGCTGAATTTATGGAAAGCCTAATGCTACGGTGATTCTCAGAAATTTCTCAGGAAACATTTTCAAAACCGCTTGTTGTTCAAGTAATATTAAAAATGGCATATTTGCGTAACGAAGTATCGATATATCAACACTTTTATAACTGCAACACGAATAAAGTTGAAACTGAGCTGGCAGCGGTATGTCAGTGTGCACTGTGCATTGCGTGATCGCACCCTGTTTAACCCCAGTAAGAATCGCTGTTTGTCGAGTCAGGAAATCATTTCTAGTAATATGTATTACCATTGATTATAAGTATTCAAAACCTTAGCCAATACACTTGAAACAGTTATAAGTGGTGACGAAGAACATTCATTTGGATTCTTCCCTTTTTCGAGGACCAATGAAGTAAGACCTAAAGAAAAACAAATCCGGTATTACACTGATGCAAAAACTATTTGGTTAAGCAATGAAAGATGACGAAACAGTTTATCGAACCATTACCAAAATGAAAGGCCCGTACACCATCATGATCCTTTTTTTATGCTTCGTATAACTTGTGAAATCTTTGGTGCTAACAAAAAAGTACCTGATTCGAGAGGAAGCAGCCAATGATTTAATTAAATTTAAAATTTACTGTCAAAAGACTGTCTTCATCTATAGATGCGAATAGAACACTTAAGCTTAGTATTAAATATTGATCTACTCATTAAGAGGTCGCATCTGAACTTGACTTTCTGTTTACACCTTTCGTTAAACTGCATTCAGTTTTGGAATGAGTCAGTACTGAGTCAGTTGTCACACTGATTCAGGACTTAACTTATTTTCAGACAGCGTCACCAAAACTCTACAGCTTCGATTTATATTACTTTTACAGAGGGGACTTAAACTCGTTTTTACATAGATCTTGAATTTAGCCAGTTTTTGCATGAAATAAGGACTTCACTTGTTCTTGCACTGAGTCAGGATTTAGCTTACTTTTGTCAACCGACCCAGGATTTGAGTCGTTTTTGGACCAAATCAAGCCCTGCCTTGCTTATTTCCCCTAAACCTAGGTTTTTAGTCGATTATAATTTGATATAGATGCTGCCCTTCGCCTGACTGACAAAATAATCCTCATCATTCCTTAAAGTATTTTATAGCATGAATTTCAAATATGTACCTAGAGACTGAGAAGCAGGAACAAGAAACAAAAATCTAAAACAGAACTGGAAATACCTGCTACCACTACTTAAGATGATAAAGTTATAGCCTACATCCTCCTACATTTGTTGACCTCTGGAGGGCCTGTTCTCATTAGTATGACTAGCATTAGAATGGCTTGAATGAACAACTACCATTTTACTAAACAATTATACTCATCGGAAAAAAGTATGTGACTATTCGATTTAAGTAAGAATAAGCTATGTCAAGAACAATAGTGTTTTGAAAATGTTAACAATACGGATTCAGATCAGTAATTGTAACATCGTGTACTTACTCATTTCAATTTAAAGTAACAAAGAGAATGACGAAATCACTTGCACATTTGTCAAGATAGGATGATAAGCACTCTATAATGTCGACTGTTACTTTAATTTCAGTCTAAAGAAACAAAACTCTGGCTTTTAAGATCAAAAACCGTATCTCATATTTACTCCTCCAAGCTTTTTAAAGCTTAGAAATAACAGGGAGATAATAGAAAACTATATATAATCTCATCACTTGAAATAGCTATTAAGCATAAACTGGCCACCCTCGATGCATGTTCTGCAAGCATAACTCATCCTAGATTATAAGCAAAACTTCAAACCAGTCTGAAAATTAAATTTACTAATTAAAAATTGCTTAAAAATCGCTGCTTGTGTGGGAATGGGACTTGGGGCGTGGGAAGGGGAATCATGGATTCAGCCCCCTACCGTCAGCGATTTTAAAAGCAATTATCTTTAATTGGTCATACGATGCATCACTTATAAGCAAACCAAAACCAACAAAACAAAGCGTGTCATAGATACGTTTGGTAGATGGATTGCATATGATACAAGTCCTCAGAGAGATTCTTTGGAAACACTTTTAAGGATGAGGGTGGAAGCATTGGGCCTTGCACCTCGTTTTTTGAATTCGGATTTTCAGATAACTGTCATTTGGAGACACAGAAAAGCCAGAATGACATAAACCTTAAATGAGTAAATGAAGCTTAGTCACACAGGCCACGACGACCTAAAAGGCATTATGTGACTTTTTTGTAAAATACTTATTTATAGTCGACCCCCTTAAACAAAGCGAACGCCATCGATCGCTTCAATTCTTATTTCAAATCTTATATGGTTTCCAAGATATTTAGAAGTTACGGTTTATTTTCAAGTTTTAGTTTGGATATCCTCTTTTTTCACTTATGGAAGTATATGGGACTTATGATGCCAAAATTTATTGATTCACTACATGTTTGGAGTCTTAAAAATTATCCCTTGTCTAAACAAGAGGTCCTTATTAAAAGTAAAAAAACTGAAACCTTTTTTTCAATTTTTCTGCTTTCCTGTATAATAGATGTTCCGTAAGATTCAATAGCCAGTGAGCCCAAGTAACCGAAACCTCGTGCAACTAAACCCTCAATCACCTGAGCCCCTGTGTAACTGAACCCTCGTGCAACTCAGCCCTCATTTATGTCAACCCCCGGTTAAATGAGCCACCATTCAACTGAACCTTCATTCAACTCAACCCTCGTTTGACTGAACCCGTGCAACTCAACCCTCATTTAACTGAACGCTCGTGCAACTCAGCTCTCGTTTAACTTAACCGCCATTTTTTATGCTGCTGCAATGCATAACTATACCCCCTCCCTAAGAAACAGCAATTTATCCTTTGGTCTTGTATATTTGAAAATTAGATAAACTTTTCGTGCTTAGGGCCCGAACACACTTTAATTTCATGGTTGAAGCAATAACTGCACAGTAGTACAGAGAAAACCACGTAGAATAATATCCAAAACCTGAAAACACGTAAAAAAAACTGTTTCGTAAGAAGAATTTGTCGCTAACACTGATTCAGGAATGATAAATTTTATTGAGATTCATCTTAATAGCAAAATTTTATTGAATAAACAAATTTATGGGAATACTTAAAAAGAGCTGGAGATACTGATAAGTCTCCTTTTTCAATTTTATTTCTCCAGTACTATTAGGGCACTAGAATGTCGTAGAGAGCTGTTTTAAGGTCATTTGAAAGCTAATGCTCACATTTACGCGCTTTATATAATTTCGTCATGACAACATTATCATAAAATGCCTTATGGCACCAAAATTCGGTTTTAATGTCATTTCTGGAGTGTAAGGGCTTGACACCATAAACGATCTACCACTGAAATCTCCATGATCAAAAACCTTTTAACTGGTGTTGATACTACCAAGGAAGGGCGTATCCATGCTTTTTGCTCGGGGAAGGGTGGGGGATTACAAAAAAAAATTCACAAGAAGTATCAAAAATTTATTGTATGTAATTTTTACTTTTTTACGAGTTAGACAAAAGTTTCGAGGGAGGGGGAGAGTCAAAACAGGCAATGGCCCCCCCCCCTAGATACGGCCTTTCTGCCAGTAAAAAATAAGATAATTCAGATACAAAGTTGGTTCTTTAATGATAGATGCTATTCATTTTCATATCAGTACCAACATTAATTACGACAGAAAATTCTTGGGAATTTCAAAATAGTGCTTGATACCCAGAAGTGTCTTCTTTTTCTTTCTTAGAACACGGTTTCAGCTAAATGGGGTTGACGTGCACGGGGGTTCAATTGAACGAAGATTCAGGTAAATGGGGTTGAGGTTTACGCGGGTTCAGTTGAACGATGGTTCAGCTAAATACGGTCGAGCTATACGACGGTTCAATTAAACGAGGTTTAGGTTCCACGACGGCTCAGTTACAAAGGTTCAATTACACGAGGGCTCAGTTACACACAAGCCGTTGTGTAACATGCCATTTCGCAAGTTGCACCCAAGATGTTCTCTTGTATGGTCTTGATGGTCATAGGCAGCGCAATAGCGCTGACTAAGTAAAAAACTATGTTGGCGCAATGTATTATTATTTTTTTTCTTGGTTTTAGACCAGGGCACTTCGTATCAAAGGAGTTGTCGTAGAAACTTCGGAAAGGGCTCATTCGATTGAAGGCAACTAACACCCCTTCCATGCTCACCATTTCCCCAAACACATCCAATCAAAATTTTGAGATAACCATTTTGTTCAGCGTAATTGATTTCCAGATAGAAAATATGTTTTCGAGGAGGACACTCCCCCACAACCCTCAGGGCATGGGTTTTAAGTTATGCCCTGGGGCCATATAAGAACGATGTTGGCACAATGCATTATTTATTATTTTTTTTTCCTTTAGACCAGGGCATTTCGTATCGAAGAAGTTGTAGAAATATCGAAAAGGGCTCATTCAATTGGGAATTGGAGTGGCTTGTGCCCTTTTGAATAGTCAAAAGGGATTGGAAGGCAACTAACACCCCTTCCACGCCCACAATTTCCCGAAACACAGCCGATCAAAATTTTGAGATAGCCATTTTGTTCAGCGTAGTTGATTTCAAGATAGAAATTGTGTTTTTGAGGAGGAAACTCCCCCATAGCCCTCAGGGCAAGGGTTGCAAGTTATACCCTGGGGGAATATAAGGTTTTTATAGAAAGCGTTGTCGTAGAAACTTCAAAAAAGGCTCATTCGATTGGAAAGTACAAGGGGCTAGTGCCCTTTTTAATAGTCGAAAGTAATTTGAGGGCAACTAACCCCCCTCTCACGCCCACCTTTTTCCCAAACACATCCAATCAAAATTTTTAGATAGCCATTTTGTTCAGCGTAGTTGATTTCCACATAGAAATTATGTTTTTGAGGAGGACACTCCCCCACAGCCCTCAGGGCAAGGATTGTAAGGTATGCCCTGGGGGCATAAAAGGTTTTTATAGAACGCCTTGTAACATCCCCTCCACGCCCACCATTTCCCCAAACATATCCAATCAAGATTTTGAGAGCCATTTTGTTCCACGCAATTTAAAGTTCAGCAAATTATACCTTTGAGTAGGACCCTCCCCCCACAGTCTTCGGGGCAAGGGTTATAAGTTATGCCCTGGGGGCATTTAAGGTTTTTATTGAAATCTTTGTCGTAGAAACTTGAAAAAGGGCTCATTAGATTTGAAATTCAAAGGGATAGCACCCTTTTTAATAGTCAAAAGTGATTTGAGGGCAACTAACCCCCCTCTCACGCCCACCTTTTCCCCAAACACATCCAATCCAAATTTTTAGATAGCCATTTTATTCAACGTAGTTCATAGTTTTGGAAATTAGGTCTTTATGGATGACAACCCACCCCCAAAACCCTCAGGGCAAGGGATGTAAGTTATGACCTGGGGGCATGTAAGGTTTTTATACAAAGCGATGTTGTAAAAACATCAAAAAGGGCTCATTCAGTTGGAACATGAAAGGGCTAGTGCCCTTTTAATGTCAAAAGTGATTGACGGGCAACTAACCCCCTTTTCACGCCCATCATTTTCCCAAACACATCCACTCAAAATTTTGAGATAACCATTTTGTTCAACGTAGTCCAAAGTTCTGGAAATTCGGTCTTTTAGGATGATAACCTCCTCAGAGCCTCAGTGCAAGGGTTGTAAGTTATGCCCTGGGGGCATATAAGGTTTATTTAGAAAGTTGTTGTAGAAATTTCAAAAAGGGCTCATGTGTTTGGAAATTGAAATTGCTGGGGCATTATAGATAGAGGTGTCGTAAAAACTTCAAAAGGGGCTTATTCAATTGGAAATTGAGAGGGCTAGTGCCCTTTTTTAATAGTCAAAAGTGATTGGAGGGTAACTAACCACCCTCTCACGCGCACCATTACCCCAAACACATCCAATCAAAATTTTCAGATAACCATTTTGTTAAACATTGTAGAAAGTTCTGGAAATTAGGTCGTTGAGGATGAGCCCCCCCCCACCTACCCACAGGGCAAGGGTTGTAAGTTATGCCCTGGGGGCATATAAGGTTTTTATTGAAATGTTGTCATATAAACTTCAAAAGGGGTCATTTGATTGGAAATTGAAAGGGCTAATACCTTTTTAATAGTTGAAAGTGATAGGAGAGCGACTAACGCCCCTCTCAAGCCCACCATTTTCCCAAACACATCCAATCAAAATTTTGAGATAGCCATTTTGTTTAACGTAGTTGAAAGTTCAGGAAATTATGTCTTAGAGTATGGCAACCACCCTCACAGCCCTTAGGGTAAGGTTTCTAATTTATGCCCTGGGGCATATAAGGTGTTTATAGAAAGCGTTGTCGTAGCAACTCAAAAAGGGCTTGGTCGATTGGAAATCGAAAGGCCTAGGGCCCTTTTTAATAGTCGAAAGTAATTGGAAGGCTTGAAATTTTTATAGTAAAGATCAATGTGGGTATAATTTATGAATTTTTTTTGTTGTTGTTTAGACCGGGGCACTTCGTATTAAAGGAGTTGTCGTAGGAACTTCGAAAAATGGCTCATTCAATTGAAAATAGAAAGGACTGATGACCTTTTTAATAGTCAAAGGAAATTGGAGAGCAACTAATGCCCCTCCCACGCTCATTCTCCCATTTTCCTTTATGGTTAAAAACTAAATGTTGCCTTAAGATTAAATCCAAATGCACTGTGTTAATGCTAATTCCCAATAAGGCATCTCAGCAGTATCCCAAGAACGACTGATGGTATTATGTTCAAACTTTGGGGGCAACTTCTGCTCTCAAAATTTAACCAAATCAAAACAGCCTAAGTGTATCCAAGCTATCAAAGAAATTAAGCAGATTTTTTTGCGAATGGTATAAAGTTTTCCATTTCAGGTCAACTAGAGGAGGTATGAAACGAAATTAAAAGCTGCTATTTGTGTCCAGATTTTTAAAAATGTTTTTAAAAATGTTGTTAAAAATTGATGAAAACTTTTCTCCAGCATATAAATAGCAGGTCAAACTATAAAGTCTTAAAAGAACGAAAAGATTTAAAGTATTATTTTCTTTTTCCCTGAAAAGACTATGTCAATATAAAACGAACAGAAATTAATTAAAAAAAACTTTTTCCACAAAACAAGTTTTTCAAAGAAAAGTAAAGAACTCCATTAAACAGAAAATGAGCAACAATAAAATCAAATAATCTACCAAGCGTGAAACTACCGCAAATCAGCATCGATAAATAAATGAAACCCAAAGCGAACAGAAATTACAATAAATAACTGTATCAAACCTGAGTTAAGTTGGGCTCAAAACCCCTATGCCTTCCCAAGGCCAGAACATAATTTGCACTTTACTGAAAAAAAAATACAAATGAATGTGCATTGTCAGTCTAATATACATATAAAGATATTTATTAATCAAAATGTTAATGTTATTTGATTTATTAAAGTTATAAAAGTTATAAAATGATAACCCCCTCAGAGCCCTCAATGCAAGGGTTGTAAGTTATGCCCTGGGGGCATATAAGGTTTATATAGAAAGTTGTTGTAGAAATTTCAAAAAGGGCTCATTTGATTGGAAATTGCCCTTTTTAATAGTCGAAAGTGAGCGGAGAGTAATTAACCCCCCTCTCACGCCCACCATTTCGCCAAAAACATTCAATCAAAGTTTAGAGATCAAAGTTTTGTTCAACGTAGTTGAAAGTTCTGGAAATTATGTATTTAAGGATGACAAACCCCCCAGAGCCCCCAGGGCAAAGGTTGTAAATTATGCCCTGGGGCATATAAGGTTTTTATAGATAGAGTTGTCGTAAAACTTCAAAAGGGGCTCATTCAATTGGAAATTGAGAGGGCTAGTGCCCTTTTTAATAGTCGGAAGTGATTGGGGGGTAACTAGCCCCCCTCTCACACCCACCATTCCTCCAAACACATCCAATCAGAATTTGTAGATATTCATTTTGTTCAACGTAGTAGAAAGTTCTAGAAATTAGGTCTTTGAGAATGACAACCCCCCAGCCCTCAGGGCAAGGGTTTTAAGTTATGGCATGGGGGCATATAAGGTTTTATTGAAAGTCTTGTCGTAGAAACTTCAAAAGGGCTCATTTAATTGGAAATTGAAAGGGCTAGGGTCATTTTTAATAGCTGAAAGTGATTGGAGAGCGACTAACGTCCCTCTCACGACCACTATTTCCCCAAACACATCAAATCAAAATTTTGAGATAGCCATTTTGTTTAACGTAGTTGAAAGTTCTGGAAATTAGGTCTCAGAGAATGACAACCACCCTTACAGTTCTTAGGGTAAGGGTTGTAATTTATGCCCTGGGGGTATATAAGGTGTTTATAGAAAGCGCTGTCGTAGAAACTCAAAAAGGGCTCATTCGATTGGAAATCGATGCCTTAAAAATAATAAAACATTTTAAAAGTAAAACGTTATAAAAGTAAAAATATTTATACTTTCTTTAGTAAAGTGCAAATTATGTTCTGGCCTTGGGACGGCATAGAGGTTTTGAGCCCAACTTATGTTAATTTCTGCTCGTTTTGAGTTTGACTCGTATATTTATTGTAATTTTTGTTCGTTTTGGGTTTCATTTATTTATCGATGCTGATTTGTGGTAGGTTCACGCTTGGTAGATTATTTGATTTTATTTTTGCTCATTTTTTGTTTAATGGAGTTCTTTAATTTTCTTTGAAAAATTTATTTTGTGGAAAAAGTTTTTTTTTAATTAATAATAAAAAAGATATTTAGACAACGAGACATTAAGGAGAACCCAAAGTATTTTTACTCAACCCCTGAGGGCTACTTTAGCAGCAACAAAACGAAAAAGAGAAAGAGGAGAGAAAATAGTACAAACAAGAAGGAATATTTCTTTGTAGGTACAATGTCATTGCTAATTTAATGGGAGATTTGTTTAATGGTGGAAATGATCAGCTGCTACTGGGGATCCTTAAATCAATGTCTCCTAGATGTTTAGTGGCTATAAGTAATTGTATTTTAAAGGTTTTCAGGCTCGATAATAGGAGTTTCCTTTTATTTATTTGCATCAATTTTGTATCTGGCTTTACCAGCTTTACCAGAAAAATCGGATCGATAATGTGAAAAAATATACCACAATGTCTTAGAATTTCAAAAATAAATGCGTTTTAGTATCAAAGATTCACCACCCCCTGCTTCTTCCTTATCATTTTTCATAATATTTGCTTTTATCATTGTTTTTAAATATGGCCAAAGAAAATTAATTATTTGAATTTTCAAAGGTCAACTTTTGTGAGGGATATGGAGCTAGCTATACCCTTTCAACATTTTCATTCCTACCGCAATTTTCCCCTTAAACTAAGAATACATTAATACCTGGTATCTATTTATGCTTATGTAATTGCAGCTAAGTTATAATTATTCGATAATATCTGATAGTTTTCGAAAGATGGTTTATAAGTGATTATCTTCAAACAACCTATTGACATTTAATCCCTGATTTACAGGTTTCATTTTAATATCCATCGATATGAATCAGATGTCTTGTTAAAAATTAGTATTACTTTACTTAGCATATTTATCTGTATATTAAGTATTTTTAATTAAACTCTTTCTTATAGGCAGATAAGTATAGTCAAATTAAAAAAACCTTTTGCAAGACTAATTGATTTATTTGGAACGCCTTTTTGGAGGTTCTTGCCAACTATCGAAAACATTGGTCATAAATATTCCTTAACTGAGCTTGTTTGAACATCTTTTGATTTGGTATTTCCTCAGAAGTATTTAAAAGTACAAGGGTGATGGTTCTTTTTAAAGGTAGTTTAAGAAACGATTCTTCAAATTACGGACCAAGCTCTCTCTTGCCAGTATTTGGCACCACGCTTAGTTTCATTCCTTCAGTCTAAAATGCTGGTTTAATCGTAGCTGCTCTATTTTTGGCTGTAAAGAAGGCTTCGAGTCTTTAACATATGACATTCTTAAAAAAAACTTGGCCATACTGGAGGGTGAGGAGCCTCCCACCCTTGGTCCATTTGTGATTTTTGAGTAGGATGATAGTTATTGGCGAGAACCCCCTAAATGGTTCTGAAATTGAATTTGGAGTCCCATAAGGACCTATCCTGGGCAATGGCGTAATTTCGTCAAAATCCTGGGGGAGGGGGGCAAAGTTGAAGAAAATCAAGTGAAAATGACAGTAAACGCTAAAACTAAGCCATTTGGTACCATAAAGGTACTATTTAGTACTATAAAGTGAAATATGTACTAAAAAACTGATCTGTTTCTCTTGATGCTTGAATTATGCAGGTTTATCTTAGTTTTGACAAGATTTTGGAAGGAACTAAATTTCAGCAGGGGAGCAAACTGAAGTCTGGGGGGACAAGGTCCGAGAGGTGCAGCTGCTGCCCCCTTCCCCATAGCAAAATACAGCCCCGATCCTGGGCCCTCACTCAAAGTTTTTCGAGTATATTAATGATCTATTTGGAATAAAAATGTGCATTCCAAAGTTTATGTTGCCGTTTTTGTAGCCCCATCCGTACTAGTGAACCCAGTTTCCCGCCGAATTCCGATAAGGGCATATCCAGGATTCTTGTTCGGGGGGAGGAGTAAAAAACATGAAAAACGGATAAAAAATTGTTTATATGTATATTTGTTACGTTTTTTATGAATGAAAAAAAAATAGGGTGTAGGGGTTCAACCCGGTAACCCCCCCCCCTCGATACAGCCTTAGATTCTTGTGACAGCCTAGTTGCATTCGCTGATGACAGGCCTTTGATTATATAGTGCCCTGATGAAGTAAAATAATTTACCCAGATTCTGGGTTTCATAACAGCACATATACCAGGCGTTTTTAGAGCATATAAAAAAACTAGTTAATTTGCTAGGAAGAAGACGAGACTTTTGGTTAAAAAAGAAAAGAGCATTTCATGCATATGAGGCTAGTGAATGCTCTAAAAAGCTCGGGGTTTTGGCATGAGTCATAAAATACGTTTAACAAGAATTCCCGGCTCCACCACTCAGTTCCTCCTTAGAATAAACAAAGGGGAAAAAACTAATAGAGTAGAAGCTGCGTTGCTATTCAACGATCTGTTTCAGACTAGGTGCATCTTATTTTAGCTTAAGCCAGAACTGAAATCAAGTAATAGTTTTCTAAGTATGTTGAATGGAAACAAGATCTGATTTGTATCTTCAGCATGGCTTTTTTTTAGCACAAAAAGCATATGGCGATTTTGAGTAGTTTTGGCGTACTTCAAAAATACGAACACAGTTTTCATGTGTGTTCACGCTAAAACATGCAGATATAATTCAATGCTTCTATCCCAAAACATGTTCGTTTCTTTTAACCGTTTCAAATTATCGACAATAAAAACAGCAGAGCTGTTTGAACTCTCTAGTGTCTTCTTTACATCAGTAGAATTCAGTAGCTTGATTAGCATAGCTTTTAACATGACGCAACAACATGTAGTTCGCAGATTAGTTGATGCGAAATTAGCATACCTTTTAACACAGATAAGTCAGGAGTAAGGTCTCTTACTCGTGACATTTTATCGATATTTATTGACATTGGTTTGTTAAAGGTCCAATGAAAATATTTTAGCTACTTGCCAAAGATACTGGAATAGTAATAAACTCTACAGTACCGTGTGGTCATTCCCAAGCACAAGTACAGGAGAATAATTCAGGGAGAAATCAAATTTGTCAGGAAGAGGCAAATTACAGGAAAATCATATGGAAATCTAAAAGTTTAACCGTTAAAATCAAGGGATGTTGTTGGTTTGGTCGTGCCGAATCCACAACATCCGTCCCTACTTACGTGTCAGATAAACCCCAATAATATAGGACTTCACATTCCCCTTTTTGAACAGGAATTATAGTTCCATCATTTGTCCTTTTTTTTCATTGCTGCTGGAGAACAGTGATATTCGTAATTTTAGTTGAGCAAATTCCAGTTTCTTTTATGAGGAACTAATTTGTAAATAACTAACTTGCAAACTTGCTTCATTATTCTGCTCTATTTTAACAAGCTACATCAACATTAATTCTTTTGCCGATATCACAAAAGGGTTTCCATAATAGGTTTGATATTCCATGCAGCACAGTTAAGATCACCAATAAGAGTCAGGCCATGCATAGGCGTACGGAAAGGGTGGGGGGGCTGCTGCCCCCCTAGAACTTGAAATTTACACCAGATATGGCTGCAAAATCAGTTTAAAAGGTAGAAAGCTAAAAAAGCTGTTGATAAAAGGTAGATGGTTGAAAAAGCTGGAATGACAGAATAAAAGTCAAACAAAAAGCAATTATCCATAATGTCTTGGAAAGATTTAGCTCTAAACCAAGAAGATTGGTTAATGCTGAAGCTTATTGATGATTTATGATTCTTGGTGATTACTTATTAATAAAGATTTCATAGGAATGATAGAACTTGCTGGCAATGTAAGGTTTTGTGAACTGCCAATATAACTTCAGCCCCCCGCCCTTCATCACAGGATCGGCTGCCCCTCCCTAGATGAGAAGCTACGTACGCCCATGGGCCCATGGTAGGGTAGGCTTTGGAAAATGTGAATCTGCTAAAAATGTGGCTCAAGTGAATTATGAATACATTCATAATGAAGCAAGAACCAAGCGAACCCTTCCTCCTTGACAATTCCTGCTTAATGCATAAAGTCTTAGTGCACTTGTACTAAACGTTTTAAGATAGTGCTTAAGTATCTTTCCTTCATAGGATTTGAACTTTGTTTGCTAGGCAAGTGAACCAAATGTTGTTGCTCATCAAAAACACGGTATCCTTCATTCTGATACATGTATTTTGAAAAAGAAAGATATAGGCCTACTTCCAACAAAATCCCTTCATAAGTAAAAAAATTACTTGGATTGTTTGAAAATAACAGTAGAGATGCCTTATTGAATACAAGGGGGAGTCCATATATGGGCATAGAGTCATTAGGGAGAATGATTGCGTAATCGGTCAATGACCTCTTTCTTCATGGTCTCTTTCTCCAGGTGTGTTTTTGGCACGCTCTCAACGAATGTCAAGGTAAATGTTGTTGTTGTTGTTTTGGGCACGCGATAGAGTCATAAGGGGAACACGTGGTTAATGGGGTCAATGTTGTTGTTGTTGTTTTGGGCACGCGATAGAGTCATTTGGGAGAACACGTGGTTAATGGGATCAATGTTGTTGTCGTTCGAGGCAAAGTTAATGACACTTCCTTCCTGTTGTTGTTCGAGGCAGATGTTATGATCCAGAAATAGTATTTGTTGTTGTTATTCGAGCCAGATGTTATGAGGTTCCGGGAAACAGTTAATGACACTTCCTTCCTGTTGTTGTTCGAGCCAGATGTTATGAGGTTCCCGGAAACAGTTAATTAATGTCTGACAGATGACGTCAAGTTAATTAATGTCCTTGCATTTCCAAAGAGAATTGTCACCGAGAAACAGTTAGATCACACATGATGTCATGATTGATTCATTGACACGAAAGGGGAATTAATTTGTTGTTCTATAGAGAATTGATTCACGAAAGGGGAATTAATTTGGAGTTCTAACAAGAGAATCGTTTCCGAGGCAGATGTTTTGATCTTAGCGCGCGAAAAGGTTTCCAAATAATTTGAAATGCATTAGCGCAGAGATGCCAAACAAAAGGAACATGCTGAAATTCCGTTTGGGGGGTAATTTTGGCGAAACCGTTATAGCTATTTTATGGAATTATTTCGGCGAAACACTTAGAGACATTATAAAATATGATTTTTGAAGAGATTTTGGAGGAGGTTTTGAGTGTGGTCGTTATAATACACAAGTTTCAATTGAACAGTGTTGTGAGGTCCTCTACCCCAACCCAAAGGGCCCCGATTGCTCTACCCCAACCCCAAAGGGCCCCGATTGCTCTACCCCAACCCAAAGGGCCCCGATTGCTCTACCCCAACCCCAAAGGACCCCGATTGCTCTACCCCAACCCCAAAGGGTTCCGAT
>JAQQPU010020327.1:0-11244 GCA_029168905.1 Artemia sp. Kazakhstan ARC1039
AAAAAAAAGCTGACTTGCTGGATATATTGTGAAACAATAGATGTGAAATATTATTTTACAAAAGCAAGTGCGTCCAATATTCCATTCTAACTATTTCTTATTATATTTCTCACTATATACTAGTGACAACATCTACTATTGTTGCCTTTATCCGTCTCCAGTGGCCGCTTTTGGGTTGCAATGCCTATGACAATCCTCAACTGTTTTGGCATAGCCTTACTTCTAAAACAAGTTAACAAATTGTTTACGTCCAGTATTTTGAGGACGATATTAGGGCAAGTAAGCAGTATTATACATGCACTCACAGTATTTACGTGGTGTCGATTATGTGAGGCAAATTTGTAATCTGTAGCCTAGTCAAGTAACTAGTTAAGTAGGCCTATAGCTAGCCAAGTAACAATCAAATATAGCTACAAGTTTATTGGCTTACACTATAAGCTGGTGCAGCATCATAAGTGGGTGCGGCTGGTTCATAAATCGGTTGTGAAGCAGGTACCTCATGAGGAGGGTGCACAACATGGATTGGTGGCTGTGAATCTACAATAAAATATTATGTTAAAGGTGAAAAAGCAACGATCTATTGTGGGTGAGAGATTCCATAGCATTATTTTTTTCTAATAATTTAAAAGTTGTTCAGCATATTTAGAAGTCTTTTGAAAAGAAGTTAAAAGGAAGCTTTTTGTTAAAGTTTATTGTTGTAAATTTATTAGTTGAATAAATTGATTGATTGATTGGCTTCGGAATTATTTTAAACGTATTGTGAAAATTTTATATAAGATTATTTCCTATTATTCCCACAACAAAATATGTACAAAGAATATGTACAGTGCCATGCACAGAATAGCAAGTCTGGTTAAAGAAAAATTTGTTTCAAAAATATTTGTTTCTTATCATTAACAAAACCCTCTTTCTATGACCCTTTGTTCATTTATCTGGGGAAAAAATCCCTATATTTTTCTCCTATTAAGTTAATACTTCCTAGTTTTTCTTTCATTTAAATTCGCAAAAAAAAACTAACAAGAATTGCCAGTATTGTTAATTCTTTTTAAGTAAAAAAAACTATAAGTAACTTCTTCGCTTCATATTGAAAGAAAAATTTAGTGTTTTTTTTTATTTTGACTTATGTTATATTTTAAGCACTTTTTTAATGTCAAAGGAAACATTATTTCTTTTAGTTTTAACTTCAATATCGGTGAATACTATTACTATTTGTTTATTTATTTTAACACCCAAAAATCAACTATTCACGGACATAATCCGACCCGGTATAATCACAAAACACTAAAGTTTAATAACAAATCAAGCTTTTCTTCTTAGCAGTATTATTTGCGTTTGGTTTCATTTTTGTACTTGTTATATTTGTTGCATTCCACTTAACCTATTAAAATACACTAAAAAGCTCGATAATTTTCTACCTGAAATCTCTACAGCTCCCCCCCCCCGTCTCCCAGCTATGCTATTGTTTTTTGTTGTTTTTTTTACGTATTAAGTTATTCGCGGGTTATCTATTCAAGTTCCTTTATTAGCAATATATGCTAATAAACAATATGCCAATAAACAATGCTAATAATATATGCTAATAAATAATTCAAAAATAGACACACCCCACCCATCGTAGACCCCAAGATCCTAGAAATAGGGGGAAAGGAAAGTAATAGTAACAATTGCTATACAGAAGCGCAACATGACATATATTTAGCGAGTAATTCCTAATTGGACCACAGTTATAAATACAATATTAGAAGCAAATTGCCTATTAGTAATGTTTGCTGTTTAGCTAAAAGCCTTTAAGGGAAGAAGTAAGCAATTATCTTTTTGAATTCTTTAGGCATTTCGTTTTCCCCTGTAGGATGAAATACCTAGGATCTCCCAGGTGACCCTCATATATGAAGCAGATTTGGTATATAAATAAAGCGTAGCAAAACCTTTAAATATATGTAGCCACATCAAAGAGACTTAGGGAGAATATATTGTTTGTAAGGTGAGTTTAAAACGTTTACGGTGGATATTTTACGGTGGGGTATTGAAGTAAGAGCTAATTCTTCACCTATAAGAGAAAGAAGAACTTCTCGATGCATATTAAATTATCCCATAGAGAAAAAATTAAAGGGTTATACAATAATTTATGTCATTTTCTTTCCGTTTCTTTCTCCTTTTTTTTGTCAGAATAGGGCTACTTTTTCCAGATGCTAAAAAATTTACATTTTTTAATGTTTTTTTTTGTCAGAATATTGTCACTTTTTCCAGATGTTACAAAATTTAGATTTTTTCCTATCTTGTGTTTTTTCTTCTTTTTTTGTTATTTTTTTATGGCAACTAATGAACTGACATTAAGTTATCAGATAGATTACTTATGGGAACAGGATAGCGAATGACAAATAGAGATGTTGCTAACGCTTCGCATTATAGTACAGCTTTACTGATATCTATACAGTTATTGAAATGCATGCGTGCTGTACCAGACACTTGCATAGGATTTATTTGCGGGGTTCAATAATAAAAGCATAATTTGTATTTTGTAATATTTTGTGGATATATTTTGTAATTTGTAGATTTTTTTTAATTTTGTTTTTTCTTTGTGTTTTTAGACGTGTTTGTCAATAAAATAACCGAACAGTGGCAAAGACACAACCCCCCCGAAAATCTTGATTTCTTACCTGACTGGTATATGAGAACTGGCAAATCGTCATGTGGTAGAGGAACATATTTTATTGGTCCATGTCCCTTTCCTCCCTTCTCCTTGCCTTTGGCAGCAGGGTATCCATATCCATGATCAAGCTAAATTAAAAACTTTATGAGGATTCACATTCCTACAAAACGTTTCACAATTTTATTCAACTGTTACATTAAGTTACTCAAGGGCCATAGCCGTTCCTAGGGTTATTGGTGCCCGGAGAAAAATTATTACAGCAACCCCTCCCACCTCAAACATAATAAAATAAGCCAAATCAAAGTGAAAATTTGAGCAGAATGGGCAATCTTCCAGCCACACCCCCCCCCCTAACTTCGGCACCCGCGGCAGCTGACCCGGTTGCCCATCCGTAGGAATGACTATGAATCAAAGCTAGTTAGCAATTTGATATATTTTTAGTAGGTAAGCTCATAGTTATCCAAGGCAGTAATACGTATTTAAACACTTGAGATTTGGAATTAAATGAGAAAAGCTTCCTTTTTTATTCGGGGTATCTTCTGCTTATATCTGATAAATTTATCGTTTTTGAAGGGTAATTTTTTGAATTGTTTTTTTTTATTCTCTTTGTGTAAATATTAGCCAAAGCTGGAAAATTTCCTCTTTTGTTTATTTCTTATGCAAATACTTCTTTTTCGATTGGCAAGAGGCTTATATACTTTTTCTTTTATTTCCGAAGCTAGTATATTCATTGCTGTTGTTTTTAAACCATCTGTTATTTTTGTTCCTTATTTTTTTCTTTTTGTTCTTTTTCCCTTTTTATTTTTTTGTACCTGTCACTTCACAATCGTTCCACTGGAGTGATTTTCAAATATATTATTGTTGTTATGTGTATACATTGCATTATAAACTTTCTGTACTCCTCACTTATCAATTTAGCATATCACTTGTAAACTTAGCAATCACTTATATTATGTTATTATACTATGTTTAGTGTTGTTTTTCTTGATCGTGTGCCCCCTTGTGTTAAAAGGATTTAACAAATCCTTTTATGCCTGTAAATATATTATAGATCCGTGAGTATTTTTTTTTAATTGTTTGCCTATGATAAATTCACATTCCATTAGAAGCCTTAGTAAGTTTTTACTGCAAATTCGGTACTCGCAAATGGTGGGAAGGAGGCAATAGAAAGGATTTTGATAAAATAAGAGCTTTATGGTAAAGAGTGTAGCTTTGAATAGGTTGACATGGATGAGGAGGGGATGCATCTGTGTTGGTCTTTAGTGGCTCGGCACTCTGATGAGTTTTAGTAGTAGTAGTTGATCTACATTACCAGAAACAGTCGATCCTTTTGCTTGTTGCCATGTTTTTCAACGATAGTAATTTTGTATGGAATCCCTTTTAAATAAGCGTGTGGAGAGAATAGTCAGAAGTGGGCTTGGATCTTGCCCCACCTCCCCCAAAAATTAATAATTAATTTATTATATTAAATATTTTAACCATTTACATTTTTGTCTTGGATTGACTGACTTATTAGGTTAATGAAGAAAAAGGATTACTGATCAAGCAATTGGGTTTTTACTGGAGTTAAGATCAAAGTCAAGACCACGCGAGAGTTAGAGGCAAATCTTAGTTACGGCTTCCATTCATAAACACAAGCTTATGGGAACACTTGGGGCTAGAACGAATCCAAAAATCTCCTCATGATTGGGACTGAATTTCTCACCACTCCCCAATCAAAATGTAGGGAAGCCACTTAGGGGGAGGGGCTCAAAATAGAATCCGTAAGGTCCAAAAATTTTCTAATAGTCAACTGGCAAAAAGGGAGAATTACAGGAAATTAGCTTTTCGTTTAGTTTGCCATAGTCCAAGGAATTGTTTTGGTTATTGTTCCCAACCTCCTCCATGAAAATTAAATTAGCTAATATGGTTAAAACAAAGTCAGGCGCAAGAATGCGTCAAATTCCAGGGAAAGAGTCACAGAATCAAGCATGGAGTCAGTATTCACTTTTACCTGACAAGGCCAGGTTAAGCTCAAATTATCGAATCCAGCCTCTTTTAGAGAATTTAAAGTTTGCACCCATACTTGAGCCTNTCCAGCCTCTTTTAGAGAATTTAAAGTTTGCACCCATACTTGAGCCTGCTTCAACCCAAACCCAAAATTTGGTGACAATCTTGCTCGCAAACATTGAATCAGTCGGCTCAGTGAAAACAGTAAAACAACAACTTATGATCCAGAATGTCATTTGCTTTGTGCTACTTATTATGTTTCATTATATTTATGAGGGATTTTATGAAATCACTGTAAAAACATGCAATATATGTGTACATGCCTTTAGCATACACGTCTAGTTTATCTAGGAGAAAGTTTCTGGTATGGTGCCATGCCTTTTAATTGTGTCATTATATAGTGTGGTGTGAATCTTCTTTTTTTTACGTAACTAAAAAATACAGCTTATAATCTTCATTCTTAATTAAATTTTGCAACTAGATTTTATTTGTCGGTTAGGCATATTTCATGGAGGGGTGGGTACCTTGCTCGTTATTCGTTGCAATAATATTCGCTTTAAATTTCGTGAAAATACGTTATTCCTTGTAAATTTTTCTCATTCAACTCATTTACAATTAACTCAATTACTCAATTAATTGTGCAATATATAGCATCGTAGGAATCTTCCTGTTAAAAAAAGTACAGCTTATGGCCTTCATTCTTTATTAAATTTGTCAGTCGGGGGTAACTGGTTGGGGCGGGGGAGTTAACTTACCGAAAACTATTCCAATAAGTGTTAGTCGTTGGAAATTTCCCTCGTTTAATGTGATCACATTTTAGAATATATATACCCTCCCAACCCTATGGTTGCCAGGAAATCTAGGGCCTTACATACAGTAGCGTAATTTCGTCAAAATTCTGGGAGGGGGGGCAAAACTGGAGCCAGTTTTCCCAAAAACTAAAAAATAAGCCATTTGGTACCATAAAGTTACTATTTAGTACTAAGAAAGTACTACAAACGTACTTTATAGCACTATAAAGGTAAATATGTACTAAAAAAACCTGATCTATTTGTGTTGATGCTTGAATTATGTAGGTTTATCTTAGTTTTGACAAGATTTTGGAAAAAACTGAATTTTAGCTGGGGGAACAAACTGGGGTCTTGGGCGGGGGGGGAGGTAACAATGGTCTTGTAGGGGCAGTTGCCCCCCTGCCCCATAGCAAATTACGCCCCTGCTCACATAGCTTGCTCGTTTAAGTATTCAGCTATTTTTTACTATATTCAGTTGCCAACTTATACTAGGCTACTTCATTCCTAAACGGCGGTTGTTTACCCTCCCTCCCCCCACCACATACGCATCTCGTAACCAACTGTGAGGTACTCAGATGCCAAATAGATTAAAAGCGGAAAACAAGCAAAGGATAAAATTTTAAATTGATATATTGATTAAGTTTTTTCTAATATTATTTCTCATCTCTTCGTGTATAAAATGTCTTCAATGACATCCTATTATAGACATGTAAAAACGCGTTTAATAAGATTCAGCCCTGATTACTAATATGTTTTGCTTTTTTTTTCAGCTCTCATCATTCTTCTTAGAAAACTTACTTATGTAAGAAGTTAATGACAAAAAAAATATTTTAACGCAAAAACATTCGGAAAAACGCGGAAACTATTTCAAGACAGATTAGGCTACTTTAGTTCAAGACAAAAAACATGCGTCTCCTTTTATCAAGCCTTTTCCCTTCAATGTTCGTCAAGCTAATTTTCTGTGATTCGAATTTGACTCCCATCCCAAATAGCGAGAGATCTGGTAACCTCTCCCTCCTTTTCTAATATATCCCATTTCTTAAAAAGATCAAAAATGCAAAAGGATAAACATAGTTAAGTCTCTTATGAATTTCTCTTGCATATCTTCTATCCCCTATGCCTTCACCACCCCTTATCAACATCTCAAGTCTAATATTTTTTTTGAATAAGAAAAGTCGTTTTTCAATTAATTTAACGTTACCTCTCCGGTTGTTTGCGCCACTTGCAAACAAGACTGTCACTTAGCTTTTAGATAGTCAGTGTAATAGCAAAAAAATGATACAAGAAGAAAATAGTAGTGTCCGAATTCCCGGCCATAAGGCCTGGGGGAGGGGGGTTTAATAATTGTATATTTGATTTTATTATTTAAAATTGTTGTTTAATTGATATTACATTAAACTGATCTGTCGATCTATATTCAAGAATTATTCTTGGATGCGGTGGTAAACTGACAAAGGAACGCTAAATAAAGGTACAGAATATGAAAATTCTATTTAAAGATTATCTCTTATTAAAGTTTTAGTAATTTTAGCGAAAATACTAAAAATGGACCATTTTCTTTGGGTTTAATCATACGTCACTATTTTAGAAAAATTACTATTTTGGATATCATACGTCACTAATAGTAAAAAGTATCATTTGTACAATAAGACATCCATTATTTCTCTGTCTATTTACTTATTTGCCACCGAAACATAGATTTTCAACTTAAGTAATAGGATTCCAAAAGCATTTTTGGGAGCCCCCATTTTCAAAACTAATCAGGATTTACATCACCCTCGCTTCCCCCAACCCAAAGTCACGTGATCCCTTCCTAGTCAGGTGACGTCATTAAATCAGAAGCATGACTAAGGAAAAAAACAAAAAAGTTCATTGACTTACCTCTGGTGCAGGAGGTTTCGGGAAATAAATCACTGGAGGTTGCTCTCCTGTATACACAATTGGTCCACCATATTTGACAGGCTCGTGTCCTTTTGCTTTCTTTGGAGCCTTATGCGCCTTAGGGGCAGGGTAACCTCCTCCACCTTTGTTAAAAGTTGCATTGGCAGCTGCTAAGCACACAGCCAGCAGAACTAAAGGCTGTAATAAAGATACCCACATGACTGCCTAGTTACAACTGGGTTTTGAAGTTAAAAATTTTTAACTACCCGGACACGGTAGTAGAAAGTGAAGCTGGTTACGATCGCTAAGAGGATTTTTAAAGTCATTAATATTGGTTTCCAATTGATGATAGACAGGCGGCGTAGACACACAAAAGACTTTGAGAGGAATATAACGAATTAGTTAATTTATTTTCTTTTATATTGAAGCACGCATATAAACAATATCACGGAAATGAGAGCTACACACCAAATCCAAAGGTCAGGGATGCCAATTGGGAGGGGGAGTAATAGCCTCCCCCTTCCAGATTTTAAGATACTATTTTTTTTATTTTTTTCCAGAAGATACATTTTTAGGTACTTTCATTGAAAAAAATCGAAAAATAACGAAATTGCCCCCTCCTAGATTTTGAAGTTTACATTTCGCGCCCCCTCTCTACCCTTGATTTTCGTAAATTGGTGGCTCTATCAAGTATGAAAGAAAACCAGTCATATTTAACTTTTCTTTGAAAAAACTAAAATTCTCCTATGCAATTACAAAAAAAATCCAAGTTTTACAACACTGTTATTAAACGTATTCCTATTATTCGTGTTAGAGTTTCTTTTCCAACTTTGTTAAAATACCAAAAGGCATTTTTTAAGGCACCTCTATACAGTTGCGTGACTAATTAAGTTGAATAGCAAAAGAAGAAAAACAAAACAAAAAGAGAAACACAACAAACAACAACGAAAAAGGTGAGGGCACTACTATAGAAATCCTCTGTCTTAGATTACGTTCCAAGATTCTGGTACGGAGAGAGGGGCTGACTAGAATTCCAACAGCCTTCGAGACATTTACATTTTTTTCTAATTTTTGCTTTGTTCAGTTTATTTAACTGTTTCATATCCTTCACAAATCTGCCCCTTTCTCTAAAAGTCACCCCTTTTCAAAATAAAATCCTATATGTTTAACTGCCTAGAATAGCTACATTACTTTAAAAACCCTGATTTATGTAGCCCCTTCCCCCTTGTGTCTTGGAAAATATCTTTTATTGTATTTTCATTGAAAATACAGGTTTTTGACATTTTCATTGAAAAGTAGGTTTTTTTTTGTTTAAAAAAGTAGAAAACAACACAGTCACCTCTTTCTTATTTTGAAAAAAAAAAAAAAAATTGCCCCCTCTTTTGAATTGTCTTGAGTTGGGGCCCCTAGATTTAAGTATGTTCCATGAAAACTAGAAGGTAATCAATCCCATTAAACTATCCTCTTTGCCTGTGTTTTCTGTAGACACTAATACCTCAACATTTAGAAATATAGCTTTGAAGATGTATATAAATTTCAACTATAGCTCATAAGCCATGTCTAATTGCTAAAAGAGAACTCCGGATATTTTTGAATGGAATTAGCTGCTATTGGAGGCAGTAAGCCATGAAATGAAGATAAATAGCGTAAATAATGTTTCATCAATAGTAAATAAGCTTGAGAATGTAAATACTGTCATTAAAAGATAAAACAAAATGTCATTTTTCAAAGGCTGAGAAAAGGGAAAACAAACGAAAACAAATCGAGTAAAATGAAGAAAACAAAGAAAAAAAAGTTATTCTTCCGCTGAAAAGTCATCCTTGCTCGGTTTTCTTAATTCTTTTTAATTTCATTACTCTATTGTCTTTGTTTTTGTCGAACGCAATGTGGAGCCAGTGCAGGGGTGCATCTTGAGCAAAATCTTGTGGGGGGAGGGGGGTTACCCAATGTGACAGGGGTGCCAATAAGCAAAATCTTGGTGGGCCAAAGTGATAGGGGTGCCAATAATTGACCAAATTGACAAATTTATTTAAAAAAAGAGTAAAACGGAAAAAACAAGGAATGAAGACGCCAGAAAAATTTTGGAGGGGGTCCTGGGCCCAGCCCTGGATACACCAGTGTGGTCTAAACCAAGGTACACTTATTAGAAACTAAATTGAAGGCAGAGGGATCATTTTGGGGGAGGATCAGGGGAGCACATTTAAAGTTCAAAAATCATATGATTATCACCAAAAGCCGGAGAATAATTTAAAAATTATAGAAGACAATATAATCATTTTAAGTCTAATCTTGGTAAGTGCATCAATCTTGCCCCCTCCCATACCTTCAAAAATATTTTAATGGCTTACATGGTCGGAAGCATACATACAAATAAAAATATATTACATTTCAGTGGTAGGGGGGGGGGAGTTACACAGTTTAAAACAAATACCAGAATAACCATAAAAACGTTGAGATTTCGGTGGATTGGGAATAGAGAGCCCCAACCTGAGCATGTAGCTGGTTGAATCTGTGCACTAATCCTTAGAACGGGTATACTTATTTTAAAGTAACTCTTACATTGGACTTTCTTAAAATTAGTAGAATACTGTGATTGGCAAATACAAACGACGTCATTGGTATGGGGGGGGGAGATTTTGGGAGATGAAAACAAGCGTTCTGTGGGTATATTAATGCCAAAAGCCAAGTTTTTAAAAGTTTTGGTTACAACTATAGGTTAGACAGTACTTTTATTCATAGAGGAGGGGGTTAATTACTTTCATTTATGGCTAAGGATTCACTATCTATTTATTATAGTTTCCGGTGTTTAAGATGCAAGAACGATTAACTTCCCTCAAAATAGTTTTGGAAATGTACGAGGCTTTGAAAAAATCGGCCTTGAAAAAAGAGTATTTTCAAGATCCCTTAAAATCATGCAATTCCCTCCAAAAATTGACTTAGCTTAAATATTTTAAATATTTACATAGCCAATTGTTTGAATATAGCATAAATTTTTTATAGCATATTATATTTTATTATTTATTTATTTATCTGTTTATAATATCATTTATTTATATTATGTTTGTTGTATTTTAGTAATTTGTGAGTATTATATAGTTTAACTTGGAATAAGTATTTATATTTATAAATTTATATTTTCTATACGCCCAAATAAGCTTGAATATATATCTATTTCTTATAACTCTCCGCATTTATGGCAAAGGAACAATTTACTTCCGCCAAAACATCGCTAAAAAAAATACATAAGAAATTGAAATACTTAAAACGATACTTATATACAACAAATTACTTAATAAGTTATTACTTCTCAAAATATAATTTAAATATAGAGAAGATTTTATAATTTATTCGTTTATTTACAGTTTCTCTGTATAAACAATTTATTTACTTTAAATAAGCATTACTGTATATGTATTTATTATAATTGTCCGTATTTACGATACAGAAACAATTGATTTCCGCCACTTTGCAAGTTATTGAAGCTGTAATTGTATAAATTTTTTCCCTGACACGGTTACGATAAGCTGTTTTACAGGTTGTTTCCTAAAGAAGACCTAATCGAAACATGACCTGCAGGTTCTCAATACGTGATTGGCTGAGAACCTAAGTGGGCCAAAGGATCAAGGACATGTTTGAAAAGTGAAATCCAGGTTCGAAAATTTAAAAGGCCCGAAGGACAGAGCTAAAACTCACTGCCAAAGAGAGAGTCGAAACATTTTTTGTCGCTCTTCAGGCTATATCCGTCGTTTACAAATCATGTAGACGTCATCAGGCTTCATTATCATCAATCAAAGAAGAACAATTATCATTGTTTTCTTATATATACATATATATATTTCTCTATTAGATATATTATCAGACAGATATACAAATGTTTCTTCACTTTCTAAATGCATCGAAAGTTACAGTAAAAATGAAAACAAAAACTCTTTT
>JAQQPU010020328.1:0-14453 GCA_029168905.1 Artemia sp. Kazakhstan ARC1039
AATAGTAATTGATATATTAGTAATAAAATTGATATAATAGTAATTGAAATTGATAACACGAATTTTGAATAACTAAAATTGAGTTAATGCGCGATAAGGACATCCAACTAGCGTCTTGCTGGATGGGATTTTATTAATATAATCTGCCGCATTACCCAAAAGAATTGTTGGACCCTAGTTAAGCTCTGTCGGAGAATTGTTTTTAAATCCCATATTAGGCTTGTCATTATGCTTTGCTGATTTTGACAGATTACTCACGAATATCAATCGGCTATAAAGTAATCGCTGTCATACAAAATATTTCTTTTGTGGTTTGTACTTAACCATATAGACCCCCATTTGAAGAATAATGACATGTTGTCCCTCAATTCAAGTCAATTGGGCTTGAATGTCGCGTTCGCGTGACGGATCCCAAGAATTAAAACGTTAGCAAACTAATCGACCATTTGAGTTCACAATAGAAGTCATTCAATCTTAAATGTTCAAACAGTATTGAACGACAGGAAATTGCTGGATTTTCAAGTTAAGGCACACGGCAGCTACTGACAAAGGGCTCTTTTCCCACAATTGACTTCTCGTTGGAATCCAAACAATATTTGATCGGAACATGATAATGGCTGGTATACGGAACCACCCAACAAGTATCAATCATCAGAAGTGAGTTTTAACAAGCTTGAATGGGAATTACTATTTGACAGGATATGTTTTATTTCTAACTATGGCAGGGACACACACAAGGGGAGGAACCTCGGGGCTGACCCCTCCTCCAATCCAAAAATTTCTCGAACCTCTAAGCACTTCACGTTAAAATCATCAAATAACCTGTTTTGCGCCCCCCCCCCCCCCTAAAAAAATCTCGCACACAGGCCTGGACTATGACCCTGAGAAAAGAGACTCCTTTTCAAACAGCTCGTGGCAAGGAACTGTTAGTAAGGAGCGACTTGACCCAATAGGAACCATAACTCTAAAAAAAGGAATTTTTATATCAATAGATTCATCAAAAGAATCGGTTTATTATGTTGATTCCAAATACATATGATCCATAAAGTTAGTGTTACCTATCAAAAGCTACGAACCTGAGAAAATTTACCCGATCTTCCAAAAAGGGAAAAACACCCTCTAAAAGTCAAGGAATCATAATGAACATCATACCATCAGATTCAGCGTATCAGAGAACCCTTTTATAGAGGATTCAAGCTCCCATCTGCAAAAATGTGGAATTCTGTGTTTTTTGCCGGATTACAAATTACAAATGCGTGTTTATTTGTTTAATTTCCCAAGTGGTTGTCGTATCGAACCAATGATCCTAGAATATCGAAAGAGGTATCATTCGAACGGAAATCAAAAGTTCGAGTGGTTTTAAATGAACAAAAAGATTGCAACCACTTCTCCTCCCATGTCCCTTTCCCCCAAAGTTGTGTGATCAAAATTTTGATAGATATTTTCTCAGCATAGTTGAACGATCCAATAAATATGGGGATGCCTTTGGGGATAACATGAACCTCCACCGCCTCATAGCTCCTGGGGAAAGGGCTGTACGTTATGAAATCTACCCATTGTTTACCTATAATAATAATAATTTATTTATTACCCACTATGAAAAAAGAAGCGGAGTACATCAAGAACAAAAAAAAAAAAGTATTTGTTATTGGAAAGTTCAGAAATTTTTCGTAAGGGTGGTTTCTTTAGGGGGCTGGTTTCCACAGGGAGAATTTTCCATGGGGAAGGAAGTTTCTGGGCATGAGCTTTCTAGGGAAAATTTTAAATTCGGGAAATTTGACAGAATTCATTGCGAAATTATTTTTATTTGTCATACTTTCTGTTTGCCAGCTCAATTTTGTATCGTGGAGATGTGGCGATGTTCCAGAGAAAATTTTCAGCAGGGTTAGAATTTTTTGGATGATTTTTCCGTGTTTTTTTTCGTGGGAGAAATTCCCCAGGGAGGATTTTCCGCAGGACAAATTATCCGGGAGCAACTTCCCGATAGGGAGAGGGGACCTTCCGGGAAAAATTTTCAACAGAAGGGGAATTTTCGGCCCTATATAAAAAGCGATT
Source organism: Artemia sp. Kazakhstan ARC1039 (assembly GCA_029168905.1). Taxonomy (NCBI): domain Eukaryota; kingdom Metazoa; phylum Arthropoda; class Branchiopoda; order Anostraca; family Artemiidae; genus Artemia; species Artemia sp. Kazakhstan ARC1039. The sequence continues at coordinate 2,056 of JAQQPU010020328.1, forward strand.
ACAAATTAAAGTCTTTTCAAATGAAAGTATGCCAAGGAGAATTTTTCAGGCAGAATCGTCTGCAAGAAATTTTACTGGGGGAATTTTCAGCGAGGATGGTATTGTCAAAAGGGAATGTTCTAGGGAGGGGGTATTTTACGTGGGATAAACTTTCCTCGGAGGATTTTCTCGTAAGAAGAGGGAGTTTAAATGGAGGGGGAGCCAGATTTCCCAGCATTATTCTTAGAAACGATCAGAAATGAAATAAAAAACAAATTTTTTCATCTGAAAGTAAGGAGCAACATTAAAACGAAAAATAACAGAAAATGTTCCGTATATAAGGGCGATTATCTCCCCTTCTTCAATATTTCGATCTTTACGCTAAATTTTGACTGATAGTCCACATTTTTAAAGAACGACTCCTGAAACACAGAGGCCATTTAATTAGAATAAAAAAGCTTTTTTAAAAGCACTAAAAAACTCTGTCATGAAGAGCAGGGTATTTAGGAGGGGGGATAATACCTCATATATGGAATTGTTTCTGTTTGTTTTAAGTTTTAATGTTGCTCTTTACTTTCAGTTGAAAAAACCTGTTATTTTTAAATTTAATAGCTATAGAATCAGTTGCAGTTGCTTTTTCAAAATATTGGATTTTGCTGAAAAGATCATTTCAAGATCCTCATAGCGACTAAAATCCCTCCTTGTACCTTAAATAGAAGTACAGTTTCAAAATTTATATCGAAGATTTGAAGACTGTTCCCTCTCAACGTCTGGGGACCAAATTAAGCACAGATTTTGATTTTTAGGCATGGAAATTCAAATGAAATACATTTGATTGGGATTTTCAAAATAAACATTCAAAAAATTTTCTGTCTAATTCAAGACATCAAAAATTTAAGAGAAGGGGGCAAAATCCTGCCTAATTTGTAATTTTCTTAAATTTGACATAATTGTTGCACTTTTTTCCAATTATTATTATATTTTCCAACTATTATACTCCAATTATTAAGAACGACAAATGAGAAAAGAGACATGCGTATGACAACCAGGAAAATTAAAATGAGCCAAGGAAATTATTTTCATGTCACTTTGAAATAAGACTTTGGTCCTAAGATTAAATAAAAAAGTTTTCTCCAAGGAAAGTAAAGAGCGACATTAAAACTTAAAACGAACTGAGATTATGCATGCCACGATGAGCAACCCACGTGTTTGAACCCCCCGGTCTTTACGTTAAAGTTTTCTAATGTTTAAAAAAAATTTCTTATTCTATATAAAGGGCCCTAGAAGTATCCCCAAAGGCACTTTAAGCAGAGCCGTATCCTTTCCAATTCCACTTTTTTAAACTAGTGAATATTAGGCTATTTTCTTTCAAGGTTGTCACGTAATAGTTAATTGTTTATCTATGCAAATGGTAAAAACCCATCCAAGATTTCTTCAATACTTGTTTTTTCAAGCCCGCTAGTCAAGTGCCCCCCCAGGTTTAAGAAAATCGATCCTCTAGAAAGAGGAGTGGTAAATTAGTAAAATATGTAACAAAAAAATATTTTTCGATTTCAAAACATTTTTGTTTTGCAAAAAATTGAATAGTAACAATTTCACTCTTTTTTTCACATCAACGTCATTTTCTTCAAGACATTCTTTAAGACATTTTTCGAGAAGTTTTCTTCAAGACGTTCTTCAAGACGTTCATCAAGACATTTTTCAAGACGTTTCAAGACATTTCAAGACGTTTTTTAAGGTATTTTTCTTCAAGACGTTTTTCTTCAAAGATGTTCTTCAAGATGTTTCAAGACGATAGTCTCATATTTATTTATTGAAATTCAAACGAACTTGTCCATAATCTCTAATTTCTACATATGTCCATTGCCATAGGGAAAAGTGGAGCAGAGCAAGTAACACACTGTGTCCTAGCAACCAGCAAGTCTTATTGATTATTGATCTATCGTGCATACTTGGTTGTTAGGTAATAGTTAATTGTTTACCCATGCAAAGCCCTAGCAACCAATCCCAATGGGACCCTAGCAATCAACAAGTATTTTTGATTATTGAACTATTACGAACACCTGGTTGTTACATTGTTATTAATTGTCTGACGCAAGCTAGACAAGGACAGGCTAAGTTAGATATTCAATTCAGTGAGGTGCTACGTAAGCATAATTGCACAAATGATTTCACTAATCAGTTCAAGCGTTAATTAAGTAAATTACATTACTTTGGACTACGTTAGGGGGGGCCCTCACCCCCCCCCCCCTCTTGATCCACCACTTATTCAGTTATCAGTCCCATATTCAAAACTGAATGACAATGATTCACCTTATCGTTTCTTAGGAAGGTATTTCTGAACATCCACTAGTATTCCCCGTATTTATTTATATTTTTTTTTTTACCAAACTCTATTTAAAGCGCGGGAGAGGTTACTTCGACTTGAAACAGTGACTTCTACTTCTACCAGCAAAAATTAAGGAATGCAGAAATAAACGCAGGAAAACATAATATAAAAAAATGGAAGGAACGGGAAAAAACAGAAATGAAAGATAAGTACACAAAAAACACACGGAATACAGAAAAAAGCTAAAAAACAGATAAGCTTATGAAAAACGCAAGAAATATAGAAAAAATCCGAAAAATATACAAGTATACGAAAATGGAAGGAATACGGAAAACAGATAAAGTGATAGTGTAAGATGAGCATTGAATTCGTTATTTTTTTTTATTACGAACATAATTCCCATTTTAAATTTTCTGTGGGAATACCCCATTGAAGCAAACGATGAACCCACTGGATGAGATAACAAGAAATGAATCACCATCCATGAACCATGTCTGTCCTTGGCACTTTTGTGCCCCTTGCACTGTATTTCAAGCAAGAATCGTTATTTTTTTGTCACAAACATCCATATTTTAAGCAAACACAACTAGTTCTGAAGCATGCATTTGATTATTTTCATCTCGTTTCAAACAAAACCACAGTTTGAAGCTTCGATTCGAATATTTTCTTCAATTTTAGAACCTCAACACAGTTCATGCCATCGTGGCATTATGCGGCTGCCCTATGGCACCCGTTATCATCACTTAAGCGTTTCAGACGTTTGAATATCCTGACGGATGTTTTTATTTGAACAGTGAGTACTGACCATTTCATTGTTAGATCGTAATACTCCAAGACAGTTAACGCCACCGTGACACTATGTGGCTAACCTGTGGCACCCTGTAGCACACACTATCATTCATTTTCAGACATTTAATAGGTAGTAAAGATCGATGTGGCCACAACATAATATTTATTTATTTTTCTTTTAGCCTTTCTAAAAGAAATTTTTCTTTTCAGTTTAAGCCAGGGCACTTCGTAAATTAGTTGCCGTAGAAACTTAAAAAGGGCTCATTCGATTGGAAATTGAAAGGGCTAGTTTTAATAGTCAAAAGTGATGGAATGGCAACTACCCCCCCCCCCCCCACCCGACTTCCCCAAATACAGCCAATACAAATTTTGAGATAGCTATTTTGTTCAACGTAGTTGAAAGGTCCAGAATATATGTATTTGAGGATGACAACCCCCCTAAAGCCCTCAGGGCAAGGGTTGTAAGTTATTCCCGGGGGGCATATTAGTTTTATATAGAAAGGGTGATCGAATAAACTTCGGAGGGGGCTCATTGGATTGCTAGTAGTGTGTTATACAAAGGCGCGAAAACTTACATGGAAATTTACGCCTGAGGCATGAATATACAGTGCAGTTTGACGTGCACATTGCAAAAAGTGACCATTCCTTTTATATTATATACCTATAAAGTGATCAAACACATTTTGAAAGTATAATTGAGATTGTATAACGCAACCAGACGGGTTTTTGAGGCACTTTCATCATAACGTGTTTTTTTTAACCAAAAATTAGAAATTGTCAAATACGATATGCCTTTACAGACTGCTTTAGACACAGGTTTCTAGGCCAAAACTTTTGATTGTCACATTACGTATTCAAAAGTGGTTTCTGAGGCAACACCTATGTTTTGGACAATTGCCTTAACTTGAGAGGAGTTTCTTAGGAATGTCTCGTTGCTAATTACAAAATCGGACGCTACACTCAGAATTGTTTGATTGACATATGCTGTTAAAAGCTAACTCTATTTGCAAAAAGGGATAAGCGATTCACGAATTGGACTGTACGAACGATCTTATTTGAATAATAGGGAAAAAACATAGCTAGATAAAATTTGCGAATTGGACCATATGAAGATGGAGAAAAAGGGTTAAACTGATTAGCAGTTAAGGTAACCCCGAAGGGCTTGTTAACTCAGACAATTTGCTATAAATTTGGGACAATATCAATCTATGAAAATGGCTAACGATGATAGAATGACATTGTGAGTTGACCTAGCTTTATCTCTCCAATGTGTTCTGTATAATACACAAGTGGTGTTTGAACAGTGTTTTCAATTTAGAATAGGGTCTAACTTTATAGTATACTAAAAAGTTGATACTAAGATAGATGTATATGGGGAGAAAAGAATTTTAATAATGAAATTCAGAACAATCCATAGAAATCCTTGTAAACCAAGTAGTAAGGTGTATGTGAGTACGAACCGTCAAGGATCATAAGCACCAACGACTCTAACCACCAGAGACCTCAACCCCCAAAGGTCCCCTATCCCCAAACTCCAAGGGGGCCATCTCCCCTCCGACTTTTTGCTCCCCCCCCCCTTCATTTTTTTGTATAGTTCTTTTTTGAAGTTTTTTTAAAAACTTTTTTTTTATTTTTTTAATATGATATATTTTTTCAACTTTTTTACATCTCTTAGAATGACATGTAACATACTTAAAACATAAAAAAATCACATTTAATATTTCCCAAATACAAAATGAGAGTGATATAGAAATATTAGTCGCAACTTTTACTATTAGAAAAATATTGTTTGTAGTAGCACTTTTTTTATTGGACTAAAATTTTTTTGGGACTTCGAAATTATTCAATTTTTTTTCACGTATCTTAAAATGACATGAAATATGCTTATGGCTCTAACAATTATACTCTATGCTTGCTCAGAGGCACGATGCGGCTTTCCCAATGGTACTCTATGTCCGTTTATCGACACTAACTAGTTTACTGGATGTATTAAATCAGTATTTTTTACACAGTGGAACAATAAACACAACTCATATCTGTAAGAAGGGAAGATGAAGCATTTTAAGAAAGTATGTTCACATGACAGTGTTATTGTAGCATTGAATGCTGACAAGGAGAAGTATTTAAACTATGAAATAAGTACAAGTGGTAGCAACATCGGAAACGTTTTTTTACATCTCTTAGAATGACATGTAACATACTTAAAACATAAAAAAATCACATTTAATATTTTCCAAATTCAAAATGAGAGTGATATAGAAATGTTAGTCGCAACTTTTGCTATTAGAAAAATATTGTTTGTAGTAACACTTTTTTTATTGGACTAATTTTTTTTATTGGCCTTCGAAATTATTCAACTTTTTTTTTCACGTATTTTAAAATGACATGAAATATGCTTATGGCTCTAACAATTGTACTCGTATGCTTGCTCAGAGACACAATGCGGCTTTCCCAATGGTACTCTATGTCAGTTTATCGACACTACCTAGTTTACTGGTTATATTAAATCAGTATTTTTTACACAGTGGAACAATAAACATTCAACTCTTATGATGGTGGATATGCGAGATTGAGATCTCCGGAGATGATTGCACTCAAAGAGAATGCCAACATAAAAAAAATTGTTGATGAGGAAGGGCATCTTCTTGCTAGTGCTTGTGGTAACAGGTTACCCAGTGTTAAACCATATCGTAAGCTTTCGGTTATTAGCATTCAAATGAAAGTAAAAACAAAAAGAAAGGCCTACTCTTCTACTAATATCATTAACCATATCTTGTCTACGTGCCGCAACTGTTACCTGTGTAAAAATAGTGTGATAATAGACAGTGAAGTTGCCAGAAAAATAAAAAGGGTATTGGCAAAAAATATTACTAAGGAATATAAAGATGAATCGATGAAAAACAAAGTACCAGCAAACGTTACTGCCATTGATCAAACAGTCAATGAACCAAATAATACCAAAGACGAAAAGCATATTGACCCTGTCGATGGCACACCTGTAAAAATTGTGTAAGACTCAAAATGGAATAATGATTATTCTACTGATTTCGAGCTAAGAGAAGACAATAGCTACAATATCAAGAGAGAACTTGGTGAACCATTTTATGGAGCAGATTCAACATCCACCCAGACACATAGGCAAAGAGAGAGATAAAAACACATGCAAATATATAGATTCAGACACACAAACCGAGGACTCACAGGCAAAAAGAGTGAGAGAAACAAAAACACATACAAATACGTATATTCAGACACAAAAACCGAGAAAGACATGCATTTGGAATAAGCAAACACCCGCCCAGACTCACAGGCAAAAAGAGTTAGAGATACAAAAAAACACAAATACGTAGATTCAGACCCACAAACCGAGAAAAACATGCAATAGAATAAGCAAACACCCACCCAGACACACAGGCAAAAAGAGTGAGAGAGACAAAAACACATACAAATGCGTAGATTCAGTCACACAAACCGAGAAAGATATACATTGGAATAAGCAAACACCCGCGCAGACACGTGGCAAAAAGATTGAGATAGACAAAAAACACATTCAAATACATAGATTCAGACACACAAACCGAGAAAGGCATGCATTGGAATAATCAAACACCTGCCCAGACTCACAGGCAAAAAGAGTGAGAGAGACAAAAACGCATACTAGTACGTAGATTCAGACAAACAAAACAAAAAAGACATGCATTGGAATCGGCAAACATCCGCCCAGACTCAGAGGCAAAAAGAGGGAGAGAGACAAAAATACATACAAATACGTAGATTCAGACACATAAACCGAGAAAGGCATGCATTGGAATAAGCAAACACCCGCCCAGACACACAGGCAAAAAGAGTGAGAGAGAGACAAAAACACGTACAAAAACGTAGATTCAAACACACAAACCGAGAAAGACATGCAATAGAATAAGCAAACACCCGCCCAGACACACAGAAAAAAAGAGTGAGAGAGACAAAAAACACATACAAATACGTAGATTCAGTCACACAAACTACGAGACATGCATTGGAATAAGCAAACACCCGTGCAGACACGTGACAAAAAGAGTGAGATAGACAAAAAACACATACAAATACATAGATTCAGACACACAAACCGAGAAAGGCATGCATTGGAATAAGCAAACACCCGCCCAGACTCGCAGGCAAAAAGAGTGAGAGAGACAAAAACACATACAAATACGTAGATTCAGACACACAAACCGAGAAGGACATGCATTGGAATAAGCAAACACCCGTCCACACTCACAGGCAAAAAGAGTGAGAGACAAAAACACATAAAAATACGTAGATTCAGACACCAGACCGAGAAAGACATCCATTTGGAATAAGCAAGCACCCGCCTAGACACACAGGCAAAAAGAGTGAGAGATACAAAAAAAGCATACAAATACGTAGATACAGACCCACAAACCGAGAAAGACTTGCATTAGAATAAGCAAACACCCGCCCAGACACAAGGGCAAAAAGACTGAGAGAGACAAAAAACACATACAAATACGTAGATTCAGACACACAAATCGAGAAAGACATGCATTGGAATAAGCGAACAGCCGCCCAGACTAAAAGGCAAAAAGAGTGAGAGATACAAAATATACAAATACGTAGATTCAGACCCACAAACCGAGAAAGACATGCATTGGAATAAGCGAAAACCCGCCCAGACACACAGGAAAAAAGAGTAAGAGATACAAAAACTCATACAAATACGTAGATTCCGACACACAAACCGATACCGATACTTAGATTCAGAATACAACCCAACAATGATATGGATTGGGACTAGCAAACACCCGCCTTTACTTAGAGTGGTCAGACATACAGTCATAGTGAGAGAGATATCCAAAAAGTTGGGTTGATCTAGGTTCACTTAGAGTGGTGCGCAATGCGTAGATTCAGACACAAAAACCGAGGAAGACCTGAATTGAAATAGGCAAACACCCGCCCAGACACACAGGCAAAAAGAGTGAGAGAGAAAAAAACACATACAAATACGTAGATTCCGACACACAAACCGATACCAACACTTAGATTCAGACTACAACCCAACAATGACATAGATTGGGACTAGTAAACACCCGCCCTGACTTAGAGTGGTCAGACACAGTCATAGTGAGAGAGATATCCAAAAAGTTGGGTTGATCTAGGTTCACTTGGAGTGGCACGCAATACGTAGATTCAGACACAAAAAACGAGAAAGACATGGATTGGAATAGTTAAATACCCGCCCAGAGTGGCGCTTAGAGTGGCGCGCCACTCTAAGTGAACCTAGATCATCCCAGCTTTTTGGATATCTCTCTCACTATGACTGTGTGTCTGACCACTCTAAGTCAGGGCGGTTGTTTACTAGTCCCAATGCTTGTCATTGTTGGGTTGTAGTCTGAATCTAAGTATTGGTATCGGTTTTTGTGTCTGAATCTACGTATTTGTATGCGTTTTTTTCTCTCTCACTCTTTTTGCCTGTGTGTCTGGGCGGGTGTTTGCCTATTCCAATGCATGCTTTTCTCGGTTTTTGTGTCTGAATCTACGTATTGCGCACCACTCTAAGTGAACCTAGATCAACCCAACTTTTTGGATATCTCTCTCACTCTGACCACTCTAAGTCAGGGCGAGTGTTTACTAGTCCCAATTCTTGTCATTGTTGGGTTGTAGTCTGAATCTAAGTATTGGTATCGGTTTTGTGTCTGAATCTACGTATTTGTATGCGTTTTTTCTCTCTCACACTTTTTGCCTGTGTGTCTGGGCGGGTGTTTGCCTATTCCAATGCATGTCTTTCTCAGTTTGTGGGTCTGAATCTATGTATTTGTACGTTTTTGTATCTCTCACATTTTTTGCCTGTGTGTTTGGGTGGGTGTTTGCTTATTCCAAATGCATGTCTTTCTCGTATTGTGGGTCTGAATCTACGTATTTGTATGTGTTTTTGTCTCTCTCACTCTTTTTGCCTGTGTGTCTGTGTGTTTGCTTATTCCGAATGCATGTTTTTCTCGGTTTGTGTGCCTGAATTTACGTATTTGTATGTGTTTTTGTCTCTCTCACTCTTTTTGCCTGTGAGTCTGGGTGGGTGTTTGCCTATTCCAATGCATGCCTTTCTCGGTTTGTTTGTCTGAATCTAAGTATTTGCATGTGTTTTTGTCTCTCTCACTGTTTTTGCCTGTGTGTCTGGGCGGGTGTTTGCTTCTTCGAATGCATGTCTTTTTCGGTTTGTGTGTCTGAAACTACGTATTTGTATGTGTTTTTTGTCTATCTCACTGTTTTTGCCACGTGTCTGGGCGGGTGTTTGCTTATTCCAATGCATGCCTTTCTCGGTTTGTGTGACTGAATCCACGTATTTGTATGTGTCTTTGTCTCTCTCACTCTTTTTGCCTGTGTGTCTGGGCGGATGTTTGCTTATTCCAATGCATGTTTTCTTCGGTTTGCGTGTCTGAATCTACGTATTTGTATGTGTTTTTGTCTCTCTCACTCTTTTTGCCACGTGTCTGTGCGGGTGTTTGCTTATTCCAATGCATGCCTTTTTAGGTTTGTGTGTCTGAATCTATGTATTTGTATGTGTTTTTGTCTATCTCACTCTTTTTGCCACGTGTCTGCGTGGGTGTTTGCTTAATCAAATGCATGTCTTTCTCGGTTTGTGTGACTGAATCTACGAATTTGTATGTGTTTTGTCTCTCTCACTCTTTTTGCCTGTGTGTCTGGGCGGGTGTTTGCTTATTCTAATGCATGTCTTTCTCGGTTTGCGGGTCTGAATCTACTCATTTGTATTTTTTTTGTATCTCTCACTCTTTTTGCCTGTGTGTCTGGGCGGCTGTTTGATTATTCCAAATGCATGTCTTTCTCGTTTTTTTGTGTCTGAATCTACGTATTTGTATGTTTTTTCTCTCTCTCACTCTTTTTGCCTGTGTGTCTTGGCGGGTGTTTGCCTATTCCAATGCATGCCTTTCTCGGGTTTTGTGTCTGAATCTACGTATTGCGCGCCACTCTAAGTGAACCTAGATCAACCCAACTTTTTGGATATCTCTCTCACTATGACTGTGTGTCTGACCACTTTAAGTCAGGGCGAGTGTTTACTAGTCCCAATGCTTGTCATTGTTGGGTTGTAGCCTGAATCTAAGTATTGGTATCGTTTTTTTTGTCTGAATCTACGTATTTGTATGCGTTTTTTTCTCTCTCACTCTTTTTGCCTGTGTGTCTGGGCGGGTGTTTGCCTATTCCAATGCATGTTTTTCTCGGATTGTGGGTCTAAATCTAGGTATTTGTATGTGTTTTTATCTCTCTCACTCTTTTTGCCTGTGTGTTTGTGTGTTTGCTTATTCCGAATGCATGTCTTTCTCGGTTTGTGTGTCTGAATTTACGTATTTGTATGTGTTTTTATCTCTCTCACTCTTTTTGCCTGTGAGTCTGGGCGGGTGTTTGCTTATTCCAATGCATGGCTTTCTCGGTTTGTTTGTCTGAATATACGTATTTGCATGTGTTTTTGTCTCTCTCACTCTTTTAGCCTGTGTGTCTGGGCGGGTGTTTGCTTCTTCGAATGCATGTCTTTCTCGGTTTGTGTGTCTGAATCTACGTATTTGTATGTGTTTTTTGTCTATCTCACTGTTTTTGCCACGTGTCTGGGTGGGTGTTTGCTTATTCCAATGCATGCCTTTCTCGGTTTGTGTGACTGTATCCACATATTTGTATGTGTTTTTGTCTCTCTCACTCTTTTTGCCTGTGTGTCTGGGCGGGTGTTTGCTTATTCTAATGCATGTTTTCCTCGGTTTGTGTGTCTGAATCTACGTATTTGTATGTGTTTTTGTCTCTCTCAATCTTTTTGCCTGTGTGTCTGGGCGGGTGTTTGCTTATTCCAATGCATGTTTTCCTCGGTTTGTGTGTCTGAATCTACGTATTTGTATGTGTTTTTGTATCTCTCACTCTTTTTGCCTGTGTGTCTGGGCGGCTGTTTGATTATTCCAAATGCATGTCTTTCTCGGTTTTTTGTGTCTGAATCTACGTATTTGTATGTTTTTTTCTCTCTCACTCTTTTTGCCTGTGTGTCTGGGCGGGTGTCTGCCTATTCCAATGCATGCCTTTCTCGGTTTTTGTGTCTGAATCTACGTATTGCTTTGCCACTCTAAGTGAACCTAGATCAACCCAACTTTTTGGATATCTCTCTCACTATGACTGTGTGTCTGACCACTCTAAGTCAGGGCGAGTGTTTGCTAGTCCCAATGCTTGTCATTGTTGGGTTGTAGCCTGAATCTAAGTATTGGTATCGTTTTTTTTTGTCTGAATCTACGTATTTGTATGCGTTTTTTCTCTCTCATTCTTTTTGCCTGTGTGTCTGGGTGGGTGTTTGCCTATTCCAATGCATGTTTTTCTCGGATTGTGGGTCTGAATCTACGTATTTGTATGTGTTTTTATCTCTCTCACTCTTTTTACCTGTGTGTTTGTGTGTTTGCTTATTCCGAATGCATGTCTTTCTCGGTTTGCGTGTCTGAATTTACGTATTTGTATGTGTTTTTATCTTTCTCACTCTTTTTGCCTGTGAGTCTGGGCGGGTGTTTGCTTATTCCAATGCATGCCTTTCTCGGTTTGTTTGTCTGAATATACGTATTTGCATGTGTTTTTGTCTCTCTCACTCTTTTTGCCTGTGTGTTTGTGTGTTTGCTTATTCCGAATGCATGTCTTTCTCGGTTTGTGTGTCTGAATTTACGTATTTGTATGTGTTTTTATCTCTCTCACTCTCTTTGCCTGTGAGTCTGGGTGGGTGTTTGCTTATTCCAATGCATGCCTTTCTCGGTTTGTTTGTCTGAATATACGTATTTGCATGTGTTTTTGTCTCTCTCACTCTTTTTGCCTGTGTGTCTGAGCGGGTGTTTGCTTCTTCGAATGCATGTCTTTCTCGGTTTGTGTGTCTGAATCTACGTATTTGTATGTGTTTTTTGTCTATCTCACTGTTTTTGCCACGTGTCTGGGCGGGTGTTTGCTTATTCCAATGCATGCCTTTCTCGGTTTGTGTGACTAAATCCACATATTTTTATGTGTTTTTGTCTCTCTCACTCATTTTGCCTGTGTGTCTGGGCGGGTGTTTGCTTATTCCAATGCATGTTTTCCTCGGTTTGTGTGTCTGAATCTACGTATTTGTATGTGTTTTTGTCTCTCTCAATCTTTTTGCCTGTGTGTCTGGGCGGGTGTTTGCTTATTACAATGCACGTTTTCCTCGGTTTGTGGGTCTGAATCTATGCATTTGTATGTTTTTGTATCTCTCACTCTTTTTGCCTGTGTGTTTGGATGGGTTTTCGCTTATTCCAAAAGT
>JAQQPU010020329.1:0-15605 GCA_029168905.1 Artemia sp. Kazakhstan ARC1039
AAAGGACGTAGCTGTAATACCTTAGGAACAGTTAAGATCATTAAGTTAAAACCTCCAAGAAATGCCGATTGGGGTATCTATTAATCCAAAAGACACAATGTGTATCCTGGTTGTCAAAACAATGATCTACAATGTCTCAAGAACGGCTTATAGTATTTAGTTGAAACTGTCAGGGAATGTTAAAGTAAATTAAAGGTTACAATGTGTATTCAGGTGTTAAAAAGGCGTATGTGAAATATTTTAAGAATGACTAGGGTATTAAGTTTGAACTGTCAGGGAATGTTGAGAGGAATATTGAATTCAATCAAAAGCCATTATGTGCATCCAACTTGTCAGAATGACACCTTGCCCCCGCCGCACCTAGAAAACATTCATGTCAAAGTCACGAATAAAAGAGTTTAAAGAGTCAGAAATAAAGAGAGCCGAGAGATGCCTCTGATGTATATTTATCATGTAAGTTCGTTTTCATTAATATGTAATCATTTGAATATTCTCTCAGGAGGAATCTTTCTAGCACACTATCTACAAATTAATGCGGAATCAGAATTTTAGCTCAAGAACCATTTCAAACCTTGAGTTTGAATAGGACGAAACTTATACAATTATTATGATGAATATAATCAAAGCCAAAATATGATATTTAATTATTAATTCGAAAACCTGAAAACTGGAGAAATATCCATTATATTAACCATAATTAAAACTTTGGCAATAAAAACCAATCAAGAATTTTTTTTTCGATTTTTTTTTTCGAAAAAACAGTTTTCCAAATAACAGAAGAGAGATGTAAGGCCCTACTATAATTCAAACTTAAGATATACAGAAATTACTATCAAAGAACAAATGAAACCCAGAATTAGTAGAAATTAAAATAAACAATCATATCAAACATACAGATAGCACATACTGATATAGACGAGTAAACAAATCCTAAAACGAATAAAAAATAAAAACTGATATTCAACTCAAATCGAACAAGTATTACGACAAACCGGAATTTGGCTACTGTTCCTCCTAACCGTAATCCTTCTAAAGCCTAATGTCTCATTTGTACCGTACTCAAAACAAAATATATTTTAAGCATTTTTCTTTATAATTATAACTCGAAAATAATTAATGATAAAACTAATCTTCGATCTTGAACCACTGAGATGTTTAAATTAAATATAGTTTCCAATAGAAACAATGTTTTTTCGTCTTTCCTATTTCTTTATTGTACATTGGCTCTTATTAGCCAGAGGATTTAAGAATATAAGTTTTGAGGTTGTCATAAAAACATTTTTTTGGGGGGGGGGGGGGGGGCTTGGCTCCAAAGGAAGTTTTTTAGTTTTATATTAGGTGCCTCATGACCCCATGATTCTTGACGGTACGCTTCAAACTTATTAGGATAACAAGGTGTTTGCTGTTTCTGGGCCCCCTAACAGCCCCTGTGAACATAAAGTTTGGTCCTTTTAGCCTAGGTAACAATCTTTGAAAGTTTCAATCCAGTCGGGAAATAGCCTTTTTTTGGCTGAATGTTTGAGACGGCCCATGCCTTCAAACCAAATTTTTTATCGGACATCAAGGTCCTCCTGGACCAGGCCGACTCTATTGTAAAAGGAAAATGACCAAGTGACTTGGTCTGGACTTAGTTTTTAAGTCTCAAGCCGATTTGGAACAACTGTTTGGAGGGCAGGGCTTAAACTAGAGAAACATTTTATGTTCATTTTCGGGAAATAGAATTTTTCCCAGGTTTGACTTGATTATTCGTTTTAATTTACATTCATCCAGTTCTGATTTTTCCATTAATAACAATTTCTGATTAGTTTAAGCTTAAATTAGCCTTTGACTTTATTTCTGCTCGTTTTTAGCTTAATGCAGCTCTTTACTTTTCTTTGAAAAAAAAAGTCTTTTCCGAACAACTTTTTTCAAGTTAATTTTTGTTCTGTCTAAACAGATGAATTTTTGGTTCTCATGTATTCAAATGCATTCGTATCAATTTGTACCAAAATTGCTTCGGAAGCTTTCTGTGATGCTGGTAAATTTGGCTAATAGGCCTTTTGTCTTTTAGACTTTCAGCCAGAAGTGAGACATCTACAATGAAATTTTTGATATCGAATGTCTTTAATACCTTAGCTCAGATATTGCAGACACGTTCTTTTAACAACCTAAATGTATATAATGTGTTTTGATTAGTTTAACATACCCCTCATTACCTGAAAGTTTTAGCTTAAAAAAGTTTTGCTGTTCCTTAGATATCGTTAGTACGTGTTTTTAACAACCTGCATACACGTAGCGTCTTTAGTTTGGTTCAACTTCCCTCTCAACATTCCCTGAAAAAAAAAAACAACTCAATACCCTCAGCCGCTCCTGAAATATTTCAGATACGCCCTTTTGAAAAGCTGCAAGAACATAGCGTGTCTCTTGGTTTAGTTCAACATCCTTTCAACATTCCCCGAAAGTGTCAAATTGATACCCTCAACCGTTCCTGAGATATTGCAGATACGTCCTTTTGACGGATTGGATGCACATAGTGTCTTTTGGTAAGGTTCATTATTCCCTGAAAATACCCTTATTATTTTTGGACATCCAGGATCAAGCATTCCCCACACCCCTTCCCAATACTAAAACCTATATGTAAACAATGGACAACGTGCAAAACATAAGACCCTTGCCACAGGAGCAACAGGGGGTCATGTCTCCCTGGAGCCACAGTCATTAGACCTTCCGATTATTTCGAACAAAATAACTATTTTAAATTTTAATAGGGTGTCTCTAGGGGGGTATGAAGCAGATAAGGAGGGTGTAGGAAGGGGGTTGACTGCCCTTTAATCATTTCTAATTCTTAGAAAGGACACTACACATTTCTTTTTATAATTGAATGAGCCCCTCAAAAGTTTCTACGAAAAGTCTTTCCATACGACGTTTCCTTCGGGGAAAAATATATCCAAGGCATATCGCATCATTACTAGGCAGCACAATTGCGCTGTATAGATAAATATTTCAATAACTAAGACCAGGAACGTATCCAGGGTTTTTGTTCGGTGGGGGTATAGGCCGGTAGGCGCTCCTCCGATAATTTTTTGGCTGAAATGCACTGAAAACAAATATTTTACTAGAACAATTTTCAAAGTATCAAAATTTCAGGAAGGGTTACCAGATTTTAGAAGACTCCAAGGTTAGAGGGAGTGCCCCTCCAAGACTTCAGGAGGGATGTTCCTTGTCGATGCCTTGCTGTCATTAATTTCTTATGTGAGAAAAGAATTTGTGGAATATCCCAAAGACAATTGTGTGAACCTTGCAAGATTATGTGGGTACGTTTTACCCATAAAACTATTACATTTGTAGCTATTTTTATTCTTGTAGAAAGCTCTATTTTCATTTGACTGGTTAAGGTTGTAGTGATTTTTTTTCTTACTTTAGAACCACTTTTTCTTTTGATGTTCTTCATGGGAGTCCTTTCAAAAATTAAGGAAAGAAAATGAAGTTTATTCCAATCAATCAGAGTTGCATTAGGAACACGTCGACTTTTAATGAGCCTAATCCAAGGCTTTTCGCCGAAAGCCTTTCAAAAATTCGTCTCTCTTCAAGGTATGCCTTTCAAAAATGTCGTAACGCTTTAGAAATACTTTACAGCCTCTGGGAACGAAGTGGTCAAAGTCACTTTTCCAACAACGAAAGTGAATTAGAGTTGCTTTCTCGGAGATCTTTCTTTTCCGAAAGGTATTGAGATCCAAAGGTGTAGAGATTAGGAATTATCAATAAAGTGCTATTGATTTAAACATACATTTTGGCCTAAAAGGTTGCCAGAAGCTGGGAGTTTTCTTTAAAAGCTTTGCTGTTAACAGCTGCTTGATTTCTCGTGGCATTTAAGATGGCGGTTGACACATTAATGGAAAGTAAGTGGAACGTAACCAAATAGACTGAAACCATAATCTTGTGTTTCCAGAAGACTCATCCCATGAAAAACCCCATTTGTTCGACTCCACCCTCCTAACTCCATCTGTAATTTAAAACCACACAAAATTCAACCCAAAATTGACCCAGCAAATCTTCTTAAAAGAATGCGGCATTTTTACACTTTTGTAGATAGGGGCTTGAAACCTTTGCAATAAGGTTCTCTAACATTGAGTTAACAGTCCAGTTTTCATCAAGATCACTCCTCCTTTGGTGCTCTTTTATCCCTTTTTTTCAAAATGAGGTAAATTTTCTCAGGCTCGGAACTTAGAATGGGTAACTCTAAATTTAATTAATTTACTTTTTTAGGGTAACTATAATAATATAATATTTTTGACGTAGATATTATCTTTTTTTCACTATTAGCATGAATCGTTCGTTACTACCAACCGCTTGATAATTTTTATGATGCAATTTTTCTTTTTCTAAGATTGTCCTCAAACCACATTTTTGATTTCGTGCATCGGAAGCCTTTACTCTTTTTATCTTTTGAATTTTTTTTTTCAATCAGTAGGATACTGCAAAGTTCAACTTCCTACAAATATTTCGTATTTTTTAATTTCATAGAACAATGTATATTTTGGTGTTAACTTTACCGTAGCTACCAATGACCTGAGATGGGGGGGGGGGACTTTTTAATTTTACATAAAACGGGAGTAAGTGAGTTCTTTATTTAACAATAAAAATCATAAACAAAAAAACTACATCAACAAAATCTCCCACATAAGGCTCCATGACCTGGAAAGAACAGGGGAGAAAAAAAAAATACCAACACAAAAAAAATATATAAGAATAAAAAACAAGTCGACGACCTTAATAATCCCCATAATGACAAGCTAGGCAGGGGATAACACATGAATTCACCAACTCAAATAAATATCAAACTCAATCCAGACATCAGCTCCAAGGGAAACCGGAAAAAACTTAATTACTAGCTAGAAAATCTCTAACATAATTTTCGAGCATACCAAACGAGTGGCAGCTTCGTGCAGACGCAGGGAGCGTGTTCCAAACCCTGTTGCAAGTTGTCAGAGGGTTGAAGTCAGACCTCACTGATGGAGTATGAAGAATCTGTAAATTGCTGGAAGTGCGGAGATGATAAGTCGATTGATCAGAAACAAAAGATATATTATTACCTAGAGCAGCGGGAAGATGGCCGTGCAACTGTAAAAAGATGAAAGAAGAACAAGAAAGAAAATAGAGAGATTTCAAATCAAGCAAGGGTTTAAGTGAAGATCGGTTAGTTTTTTTTTAAAAAAGTCCTTCATAAAGTTTTGAAAGTGGCATCAGAGACGAGGGAAAAGTTGACATCCAAGTAACAGAACAATATGAAACATAAGACTGAACTAGGCTGTAGAACAAGATTCTAAGAATCGACCCTGGAAATATGTGTTTGAGCTTTCTAAGGATTCCAAGACTCCTGGAGACTTTCATTTTAATCAGGTCAATATGTCAAGTGAGGCAGGCTGTTTAGCCTAATTCGACATCAAGAATCTGCTAGACCAAATGCTTCCATTGGGCTTTTGTCTTCTATTTTATTTTCTATATATAGTCAAATAAACTCCAGCCCCACCATTTCCTATTAGTGAGATTGCTTCCAGAAACCCCAAGCGGTTCTACATCCCTTTTGACGACGTTATGCTAAGAGTTCATCCAACCATGTGGTTTTTTCTTCCATGAAGGGCATGGCTTCTAGTAGTAACTGCTGCGTCTGGGTCTCTTCTGAGCGCCTATATACGTGGAATAGTCACTTGAGGTGTATTTTGTCGATCAAAATGGAACCACCAAGTTTTGTCCGCAAATTTTCATCAGCCGCATGTAGCTGATCCTTATGCTGCTAATGGCCCGTAGATATTTTTGGCCATGAGTGTCAAGCTGACGCTCTTCCTCCACCCTTATGGGCTAAATATCACAACCGAAAGAACAAAATTGAACACCAGCATGCTGAATAAATTTCGAGTTTCGTCCGGAGGTTGATTTACCTTCTAGACCATAGTGGTTCTCGGAGCTGGCAGAAGACGTGCCAAGTTTTGCTAATCCTGCCTTTAATTTCACTAGAAGCTTCACCTTGGGCATCTATTAGTGACCCAATATATTTTATCTCTTCCAATTTCTCGGTAGGTTCTCCATTGATATAAAGAACAAGTCTTTTGGTTGAGAGACACTTTGTCTTTGAGACACTAATTACGAGTCCTGTGTCACTAGCACTATTTGCTACTCTTGCTATCATATTATGTGCTTTCTCAGTGGAGTCTGTGAGTAGAGTATCATCATCAGTATATTCAATGTCAGCAATAGTTTCTTGTGCTGAGATGGTGGCACCATCATATTATTTCAGTGCGTTTTTATAATCCAATCAATACCATAGTAAAAAAAAAGATTAGCAATGCCGGATATCTTTGGCAGACACCATATGCTATTTCAAACAGATCTGTTAGCTCACCATTTATTCGTACATTACTCAAGGTATTCTCATAGTATATCCTTATCAGGTCGACAATCCTCATCGGAGCACTGTTTTAAGGATTATTTACCACAGCAATGGTCCCAATATCGAGTCAAGGGTGGCGATGAAGTCAAGAATGACTGCGAAGGTGTCCAATCCGTAAATGAGATGCTGATGAAGAAGGTGGAGGATAAAAGCATAGTCTAAAAACCCCATTCCAGGGCAAAAACCCGCTTGGTTCTTCCTTGTCCGTTGTTCTGGATATTTCCTAAAGCAGTTTATTATAAACACTGCAAAAATCTTCACAGCATTGTCTATTAGTGAGCCACCTTGGTAATTCTCATAATCTCCATCATCTCTTTTCTTGTAAAGAGGGATTTTAGTTTTAGGGACGTTACACTAGTCCTGGTGCATGCTCAGCGTTCGAGACTTAGCTAAGTTCGTTAGGTCCTTTTAAGAACCTATCGAGGTTCGTCAGGTATTAGGAGAGGGTCGTTTAAGAATATAAGGCTCCTTAGGGCTTAAACCAGCGCCGGGCGTGCTTCGTAAATTTCTGCCGGTAGGGCGTCTTCACCCTGGGCTTTATATTTGTTGAGATACTTCTTGGCGTTTCTGATTTTCTCTATCGAAAGTGGAGATGGATCTCAATGGTACTGCTTCACGGCTGCTGGAGCTGCAGGCCACGTATGTTGGCTGGACTGAAGAAAGGAAATTTGAAGCGTAGCCCAGCCTTTACTACAAAGCAAATCCTTGAAGCGTTATTTCCATTAATTAACTCTTTCTAGTCGTCCTTTGATGATAGTCCCGTCTGATCTTTTCATATTTTCTATGATTAATTAAAAAAAAAAACTTTACAAAAAAGAAGTTTTTTCAAGAAAAATAAAGGCCATATTAAACTTAAGATCAGAAGAAATAAGAAACGCTGAAATAACTGAAACTCAAAACGTTCAGAAATTACTATTAAAGAATAAATGAAACACAAAACGAACTGAAATTCAATAAACAATCCTAGCAAAAAAAAATACAGCATGTACTAATATAAGTGAATAAATAAATCTTAAAACGAGGAAAGCTTAAATTAAATTAAATAAAAAATAAGTGTTTTTAATTGAAAGTAAGGAGGGACATTAAAACTTTAAACAAACAGAAATTGTTCCGTATATGAATGAGGCTGTCCCCTCCTCAACGCCTCGCTCTTTACACTAAAGTTTTTTATTGTTTTAAAAAATAGAGTTGTGAGAAAGAGTCAAACTTTAGCGCAAAGAGCGAGGTTCATTAAGGTTCTATAACTTTTAGGGGGTGTTTCATCCTTTTCTCGAAAATAAGGCAAATTTGCTCAGGCACGTAACTTTTTGATTTGTTGGACCAAACTTGATAAAACTTAAATATTTGAAATCAGCATAAAAATATGATTCTTTTGATGTATCTATTGGTATCAAAATTCCGTTTTTTAGAGCTTCGGTTACTATTAAGCCGGGCCGCTCCTTGCTTATAGTTCGTTATTACGATCTATTTGATATGCAAATCAAGCTTAAAACGAACAAAAATATTTTGCTTTTAAGTATAAATGAACCCGAAACGAACAGAAATTAAAATAACAATGGGCTAAAAAAAAAGAATACAACCGGTACCAACATAAATGAATAACTGAATCTTAAGACGAGGAAAGCTTAAATTGAATATGCAAAACAAGCTTTAAACAAACAAAAATTACTACAGACAAGAGTTTGATTTTCACCTCCTTCTCTTATTGTAAAATTCTAAAACCTACTGCGTCATTGGCACTTCACTGAAAATGAATTATATTAGAAATATTTTCTTTTGTACTTATTGAAAATAAAGATAAAAATTACAGTAAAATTAAATTTTGAACTGATGAGCTTTCAGCAAATAAAATCATTATATGTCAAATATTCAGTCTAATTTTATCAATTCTTTCCAAGACTATTCAAGACAAATGTAGTTTCACTACAAAGAAGAGTTTGGATACTGCCCCCTTCCCTAACTTTAAAGTCTAAAGCCTACTGCGTCGTTGGCTCTTCACTGAAAACAAATTATATTACAAATATTTTCTTTCCTAGTTATTACAGAATTGAAAATGAAAATGAAAATTAAAATGAAATAAAATCTTGAACTGATGATATTTTAACAATTAATATCATTATATATCAAATATTCAGTTTGATTTTATTTGTACTTTCAAAGGCTGTTTAAGACAAATATAGTTTTCAATAAAGCGCCAATTACGCAGTAGATTTTATACTTTTGCAGTAAGAGAAGGAGGCAAAACCCAAACTCATGTTGATAGTGATTTTTGCTCGTTTCAAGCTTGATTTGCATATTCAATTTAAGTTTCGCTCGTTTTAAGATTTATTTATCTTATTATTTATTTATATTAGTACCTATTGTTTGTTTGTGTGCTATGATTTCTTCTTTAATTTCTGTTCGTCTTGGGTTTCATTTATTCTTTCGCATTCTCAGCATCATCTCGGCATTCGGAGAGCCGAGATAAGACTAGTTTCGTTTTCAATCAATGTTTTCGTATGAAATGCCCTCTGATTACTTTTGACTCTTAAAAGGTAACTATAACTTCCAATTTTCTATCAAATGAGCCCCCTCTGAAGTTTATAAGCCCACCCCTTCCATATGAAGTGCCTCTGGAGAAAAATAATATTAAATAAACATTGGAGCCTTATGGCCTTTACTATAAGTAGTAATCAACCTTATACTTCTACGAGCGCCCCCGTACCAAACAGGTTTTTCTGGTAGGTATTCTATTCTACAGGGCATTACACCTTTCAAAGAGGAACGAGTATAACTTGATTGGTGATTGGGATTTGAATAAAAGGAATAGTTTTCTTTACAATTCATATTAGTAAGAGAATTGAATTCAAAGAGAATAGTTTATTTGAGAGGATATTAGTGGAGAAAAAAAAATGAGTGGTGCATTTACATTATTGGAGATTAATGATGGAACCGACAGCAGCAGCAGCAACGATATACGAGTACCCAATGTAGCTGTGGAAATAACCGTTGGCTGTAGACTATGTCTTGAATGGGACATTATGTATGCGAGATACGTGATATCATTAAGCAAATTTAAGCAGGAGGAGCAACTATGTTTTGCTGGAAAAGTGAATATTCTCCATATAAATAAACTTCGGTCAGCATTAGATGTCCTATTGAAATATATTGATGAGAACAAAATGCATCAGTGAATATTATTATTATTGTAATTATGTTCAATAAAATTGTTTCTAAATCAATGGTATTTTTTTTTCTTTCTATAGTAGACTAGCGTATATTTTTTAGAGTACAAAAAGAAATTCTGGTTAGTCTGAAGTTGGTTGTGAGAGAGTTAGGACTCCAAAAAATGGATAGATTCGAGAAAGATCGAATCATGAGGAATCTAGTTCTTATGGAAAAACGTTTAGTTCTAGACGATGATTTTCTAGAGTTGTCTATTCAAAGGAAGATATTTTCTCGGGGAATGCTTGTCGATATAATGAAAACTGATTCTCCATCATTAGACTATTGTATGAAGCTTCTACATTGTGGTCCAAATGCATTTACACAATTTATTGTTATATTGATCACGACACGGCAAAATGATATTGTGGATATGCTTTTAAACATTAGTTTAGAAATTTAGGACTTTTTTTTCATGAGAAAGATGGTGCTCAAGGATGATTTACTCCTCTCTCTCTCTATCTCAGACAATTTTTTGATGTTGCTAGCTCAGTTTCATTGTGGCAGTGAGAGCGTCAACACATGACAAAATGTTCCATACATGTCCACTATGTATGTACTCACTGGGCAGCTGGTCATCATGTGAGAATTGCACAATGATTGATGAGTATGATGAAAAGTGTAGATTATGCAACCCGTGTAAATTGCATCGAGGATTTGCTGTACAAATTAAAGGTTGTAATTGCTGTCTTGAAGAGGTGTGTGACTCTCATCCTAGAGGTTACCTATGCTCCAATTGTCATTAAGATAAATGTAAGCAGTGGGAGAGTACATATCCCGGTATGATTGGAAAGAATCCTATCCGTGATTTTAGTTTATTGCTACGAGATTGGTATCGTCGTGGTTTTAGATTGTTCTGGGAGGAGGAACCAGGTCAACGATTCAACTGTTGGATCAACAAGAGAATATGGTTTCTACGTCATTGTTGTGAAGACAATGGGTGTTTTGATTATAAGCCCACTGATTTTTATTTGGTAGTGACGGAATGTGATTCGACACTTGAGGACACTGTTTGTGAAATTGCTTCAAATAAGCAAATTGAAACACGTGAATTCTATAGAATGAATGAGAATAGTATCATTGACTATACAAAGAGATATGACAAGAGTGAAGTCACACTCTACTGTAGAAAATGTGACCCTGACTTTGCAGTACATCAGGATCAGTACACTGTGAATTCAGATAATCTACCTGCACTAGTTGTTGTCGACGAATACCTAGTAGTGGATGAAATCTAAAGAGTAGAAAAAGTCGTTTTATCATGTATATAAATTTTTTTTTTATTAATAAAAAATTTCACATACATCTTTAGAATATTTTATTCTTAGGGCACTAAAATCAATATTAAATACACTTGTAAGTATATTCTCCACTAGAAAGTCGTTCAATCGAGGTAAGTCAACGTAGATGTTGAGAAACTGCTTGTAGGTGTAGCCACGACATCTGAACATGAAAAAGAGTAGTGCATGAAAGCCACATGTCTTAGTAGTTAAATCCTGTACTCTTCGTTGATTTTGAATAATGGTTTTCCCCCTGCTTTCAATAAAGTTGCTGATGTATGGCGTGTAGAATTTATACGATAGGCCAAGAGGATCAAAAAATTCAATATTCTTCGCTGTTTGAAAGATGCATAGCCAATGACCGGTCTTCAAAGTCGATGGACTGCTATTAACAATGATTAGGGTATTGTTAACACTTGGAATTTTTTCAATGAAGTCCGAGGGTATGCAATAGGACTTGTACTGGGACATGTATGGATCCATACTAAATACGTTGATTATTTGGTTTGTGTTCATGGTGCTAGGTCTAGTAGAACACTGCCGTCGGGGGTGATTTCCCAATAGATTTCAAATTGACTCAGTGATATTAGCGTGATACTCTCAGTCAGAGCATTGGCAAATGTACACTCTAAACGTACATTCCCTGTTCGTACTATGGTCATATCTTGCGTGCCTGACAAATTCAAAACAATAACCCCATGATTTTTTGAAAACATTGAATCGGTTATTCCATTTTCAAATAGTTGAGAGTCATGATCTAGGGATTGCATGGTCAACTCGTACAGAGTTCTATAGGATTTTTTGTCAAATGATAGAGTGTACAGTGGAATACCATTCACTTTGCACACGAGGCTAGATAGATCGAAAAAATTAAAATCATGGGGGGATTCAGTCCAGGATCCAACGGCACTGCCACTCTTCACAAAGGCAAAAGCCAATTTTGATGGGATTTCTCCATTGATAAATGATGAATCGCTATAGCTACGAGAGCCGGTGGCAATGTGACGTTGATTGGTGATTGTATGGGGGACAAGAAGTTTAATGTTGTTACCATTGGCCCTTAGCTTCTCCACTGCCAATGCAACAGAGCTCATAACTTGTTGTTTTCGGACGTGGAGAATTGCCGATGTGATAATAACATTTGCAACGGGTGCTGCAGGAAGGGTTTTTCTCAAAATGAAATTCGATGGGACCATCTGTAACTTTATGTCAATCTTGACATTGGGGGGTAGCCATTGGGATATATTGAATATCTCATGATTTAATTTTCCAACTAGATGATACTCCTGGGTCACTGCAGTAGTCAACTCACCGTCAGTATCAACACCTGTTCGATATTCATAGCCCAATGATTGTCCTCTCATCTCCTTGTACGCCTTTGGCGTCATCATCATAAATTGTATGTAGCTTGCATAGTTGGATAAATTATTGCTAGTGCTCACCAATGTCCCATTAATAAATACATTAATTTGTTTGAATAGGTTGTGTAGAATACAGTTTTCATAGGAAGAGACCATCGCCGGCATTTGGAGTTGTATTATCTGACTTTTTCTTCACCACAACATTTAAATCAATAAATGTTGACGACAAATCAATGAAATAGTCTTCATTGGAAAATATTTGAAAGTGTATATTTTCCGAGAGGGGTTGTTGAGGGTGAAATTGTTCATAGTAGCCATACTTGACACTGACATCAACATTTTCAGCATTGAATAGATTCAATGAGGAACTGATTGATGGATATGATTCCTTGTGGGGGAGATAAGTCATCTTAAGAGAAGAAATCCTTCTTTGATCTAACAATCTTTTTCTTTTTCTTCTTCTGCTGCTTATTGGCCTTCGTTGTTTTATTTCTCAAAGTCCTTGTTGATGTCCTTTGCTTCCTGCCTGGGTGGAGACTGATGAGTGAATGACGCGAATGCATCCTTTTCAATCCCTCCCCATTTTGTCGAGATTTTAATTGTTCACCAACGGCTCTTGCTGAAGATCTAATATTTTCCTTAACACTCTCCTTGAAATTCTTGCCCGACCCCCAGTCCTGTAGTGTGGAGGCAGCAAAATTTGATGCAGCAGGTACAAGATATTTTCTGGCAAGGGGTAGTGCAGAACGAAACAGCCTAGCAAAGCAGCTACCAAGACCATAGCCAGACATTGTAGTACGCCCCTTGTAGTAGTCCAATCCATTGCCTATTTGACGTGGACTCAAAGCACCAACATAACAGTCAATATCGGGACAGACAAATGGAATTCTTCTATTGTTAATTTTAGGTGATATTACCGTCGTTGACAATGGGTCAAAAATGACATTTAATCACTGCTAAGTCTTTTGAAATTGCTAGAGAATCACCTAATTCAGTTCTTAGTGTTAACTGACAGAGTTCCAAATAGGAAGTGTTTACGGGAATATACTGAAGATGCTTTATATTGTAGTGGTGAATATGTTCTTGATTGGTTTTTCGTTCAAGAACTCGTAGGAGGGGAACATTTGAATTACCAACCCGAGATGTTTCCACAAATGAAGCGTAGAGAAATATACAAGTGTCCGTGGAGAAGGCAGGTGGGTAGTCAGCAAAAATGAAATTAGTGTTTCCAGCACTTCTACCATTGATTATTATGAGCTTAAAGCCAAGAACGTCCTTTAGGTTATCATTGAGAATAACCTTTTCATTGGCAATAGGTGAACTAATGTAGATCTTGCCCTCCTCCTTTGAATAGTTGAAATGAAAAGCTCCTTTTTTACGAGCAGAAATTCTTTTATTGATAGTACGACATAAATCATTCATGCAGGTGAGCTCCTCGTAGGGTAATTCAATAAATGGATAATCCATCCAATTGATTTTTTGAATTTGTTCTTGATCACCTGATGGTGGCGGCCAATCATAGGGTCTAATTTTTATTTCATATTTACGATCCTTTCTCAGGATGTCATAGGTATTTTTGAGAATACAGTCGACAAGAGCCACTTCATATGCACCGTCAAATTTGATGGCGGGTGAGAGTTTTGTCCAAAAATCACTTGTCGTATTCAAGTCATTGTAGAGAGGATCGGAAACGTTGGACATGAAAGTTACATAGAAATAATTGGGCATTGTCAATATCTTCAACACCAATCCAAGAATCAAAATCAGAGTTGTATCCTAGCCACCGAACAAGTAACTGTTTCTTACCCCTGCGAGTACGTGTCTTTAATATCTTTTCAATTTGATAGATTTCACTAGCATTTTTAACTTTTTGCAATTCATAGTCATAAAAGCCGCCGAGAATCTCTTCATCTTTGGTATCACGCAGGCGATAAGTTATGGGTTTAGAGTCTAGGATTTTTGCCACTTTAAAAAGTTCAGTGGACCACAAGTAATTCCCCTTTTCAAAAATATTAGTTGTTCTATTAATTCGAACAGTATCACCAACATTGAATTTATTTTTCTTCTTGACTTTTGATTCATTGGAATATTGTTTAAGAAAGGTGTCAATTGTATTATGATCCGAATGATGAACTTCCGTTGGTGTAGAGTTGGACAATGATCGATGAGGTCGTTGATTATAAATCAACATGATTTTATCTAGATCATGAATAAAAGCCGGCGTATTTTTCAATTTACAATATCTTGAAATTAAAAGTCGAATAGTTCTTATCAATCGTTCGGCCAATGCAGCCTTTATAGGACTGTGACTATGATAGAGCAGTGTACTATATTTCTCTAGTACTTTTGCAACATGAGGATTAACAAATTCACTACCGCGATCCGTTTGAATTTTTTTATATGAATCCTTTTCGAGAATACTTTCAATGGCCTGAGCAATTTCAACACCTCTCTTTGATCGCAATGGAATTGCATATGCATAGCGACTAAAAACACTGATTGCAAGTAGAATGTACTTGTACGGTGTATTGTGACGTCTTTGAAGCTCATCTAGAGTCAGGAGATCTGCTTGCATTATATACAATGGGTAAAAGCCTTTAGTTTTTTGATATTGATTGGCACGAAGTCTATGATTTCCATGCAGAGTGTAACTTGGTTCATTTTGTAGATAGTCTTGTACACTTTTAGTGCGAACACCCGTGACTTTGGAAAGAGTTGTGGGGGAACTTAAACTCCCCGCCTCGCCAATATTTTCATAAACACCTTTCAGAACTTCAGCCATTTTGAACGTAAACACGTTGTGTAATGTCCGCTACCCTTTTGTATACTGGCTGCTGGTGGTGACGTTGACTTGATACGTCTTCGCTTTTGTCTAGCTATCAGTGGTGTGCTAGTATTTTCCAAAATTGATTTAAAATCTTCTTTTTCTTCAAGTTCATGTTTTAATGGTGTTGTTGATGATGCACGTTCATTTAATTTTTTTAGAATTTGTCTATTGCCAATAAGACTTTTGGGGAAGTTTAATGTATTTAGAAAGTTGTATAGATGAGTGTCAAATGATAATAGTCCTTTACGATTTGTAACCATGTCATACATTAAATCAAGTAGATTATAGCTCTTGCCCTGAATTATAATCCTTTCCCCATTGCTCTCAACTTGAATTTGACCACTTTCCAAGAGATAGGTTAAGAGTCGTTTACTTTGTTCACGATATGAGAGGGGCATTAGATTTCCAATTTTCAATACAATTGAATCCAATTCCTCCTTCTTTAATTGTGTTCCAGCAGCAGCAGCAGCAGAATCCTGAGGAGATGATTCTTTTTGTGATCAATA